>CAHIKZ030000746.1:6375000-6432500 GCA_903632075.3 Acanthosepion pharaonis | reverse complement strand
ACAATCACCTCCCAGATGAAGAAAAACTTGAGGCAACAGAAATGGATGCTGACAATACCATGGGTTGAACATGGGAGCAAAAATAAAGTTTTAGAGAAAATATAAACAAAAAGGACACTTAGATTTGTAGTTAGAAAGAGACAGTTGAAATTTCTAGGGCAGATAATGAGGAAAGATAGCTTGGGAAATTTGATAGTCACAGGAGAGATTATAGGCAGGATGGACATAATAATGTAATGCATAACCTACTAAATGGTTGGCAGAACAAAGATTAGGAATAGATAGCAAAAAGACAAACTTTACAAACAGCCAAAAAGGACAGAAAATTGTAGAAAGCCATAATCACCAACATTCTGAAGGGACACAGAACATTTATTGAATTGATAGTTTTAAATCATTTTTGTTGTAACTTAGGGAAGGTTACTGAATAAAATAATCACACAAAGGCTAGTTATAAATGGTAATACTTAGGACAAGAACAACACATATAAGATTTGCCAGCAGTACATAGAAGATATAGTCAACTGCTAGAAGTGAGTCAAGTGAATTCCACAATGAATCTCCAACTGCAGACCAAGATTTGCTACTGTATTTATGTGAATGGGGACATATCCATTATCGTCCGTAGGTATGCTACAACATTTATTAAACAGTATATTTAATTATTTTTTACCAGCCTGAATATTTAAGAAATATTATTAGAGGATATATGCACTCTCTGCTAATAGGATTTCTTGAATTTTTAGGCCAGTAGTGGAAAACAAATTAATAGGACAGAAAATCAAGAATCTATTTAGGCATTCCTGAATTTTTTCCTTAAGATCTTTTTTCAATCTATGTTATAATTTTCTATGTACTAAATTGTTGTAACCTAGGGAAGGTTACTGAATAGAATAATCAAACGAATGTTGGTAATAAATGATAATACTTGGGACATGTACAACACATATAAGATTCACCAGCAGAAGAAGTAGTCAACTGCTAGAAGTGAGTCAAGTGAATTCCACAATGAATCTCCAACTGCAGACCACAGACCAACACATACAGTATTCACTACTGCATATATGGGAATGAGGGCATACTCATTATCATACATAGGTATGCTACAACTATTTTAGAAGGTAGAGTCACAATATAAATACAGTGTAAAATTAATCTTTGACATTTTACATATGTTCAATTAACTCTCTATACAAAAACTTTTTTCTTTCAAAAACATTTATTTTAAATAAAGATAAAATGGATATGTACACTTTTAATTAAAGAATTAAAATTTATATAAATTAATAAAAGTAAATATCCATGTATTTTTCATTTAAGATAAATAATTTTTATCCTTGAATATTTGTATATGTGCTTCTGAAAAAATTAATAAACAAAAAAGTTTTAAAAACTAGAAAAAGTTATAAAATTTAAGAAAATGAAAAAAAAAATATACAAAAATATGTAGATATCAATGATGTGAACAGTTTGAAACTTGACATTTATGAATAATAGCTAAGTTCATTAACTCTGTAAAAAGTTGTATTTATCTTATAATATTATGACAGGACTTCCCTTCTAAATCGGTAAAATACTTTTCAATTTTGAGAAATGTTGTGGCTTTAGGAAGATCTAATGAATGCTAATCTACAAAAATTATTTTCTGAAACAATTTTTTACGAGTGGACAAGTAATGCTAAAAATATATTCAAAGAATTAAACAGTAGAACCAACTGCTTCGAACATTGTGTACTGGCCCTACAGAATCACAATAAAAGTATTGTACCAAATAACAGAAACTGTATCACTTTAGGACTACCAACAGAATCAACAACTAAAGTACATGTAACTCAAAGAGAAAATAATGATAAAATCAAGATGCAGACATTCCACACCACATGAAACAGAAGTTTCAGAAGGAAACCCCTATGAATACTAGAAAGAGTGATAAGAGCTACTGGATTTGAGAAACCAGTTTTCCAAAAAAAAGTTTTTCAAGGGAAAGACTTTATAAATTTCAACCAAAAACAGTACTGGCTACTCAGTCAATGAATGTCAAATGTTTCTTTATAGGGAAATTGCTAATATTACTATTGCCAAGTCTCTCTTTTGCTTCAGCACTGGTTAGGATGAGTAGTCCCATGGGTAAGGTGAAAGATGATATGATTTGTAAGCAGTTTCTGTATGGTGAGTTGATTGAGGAAAATAGACTAGCACACAAACTAAAAATTGAGGTATAAAGATTGTATCAGGAGCACACTGGTGAGGGCTAACATCTTGCAAAATGACTGGGAAAAACTAAGAAAGCAGTCCTTCTGTAGAACTACAGCTTCTTCTCATGAACCACTATTCTATGGAGGTGACTCCCAAGAGGATGTTTCCCCAGTCACTACAATCTTAACCCGTTAAAGTCTAGTGTTAACCATTATCTTCCCCTTCTGTCTGCACAAATTACCTCTTAACATAACCCTCTACCACAAGTGGCCTTGTACAGGGTGAACCTTATTGTAAATAAAACAAAAAACATTTCTGTTTCTTCAAGTCTCTATTTCATATCTGAGGAGATTGTCCTAGCGTTCTATGTCATAGGAGGACAGATATCACATGTTTTCTAATGATGTTTTTCTTAGTTCCTAATACTCTCGTTAGCTTTTGAAATGCATCTTTGGCTATCCCAATGCCTCTTTGAATTTCACTATCAGACTTTCCATCCTCTGTTAGAACACTTCCCAGATATTTAAACTTTATCTTTTCTAAATAAGTCTAATAATTCAAGTAGGTCTTTGTGTTACATGTTGTTAAATGCTTTTGTGTCATCTGTGAAACATGTTTACCTTCTTTTACAAATCTATTACATTCTGATCATAAATACTGTATTGTTTGTTTCAGTTTTTTAAATGAAAAAGTTTCCTTTTTTGGTAATTTTTTATAGTTTATTTTTTTTAATTGTAGTGTTTATATTATATTAAGAGATAGACAATTCATGCTGTCAGAAATGATAAATAAAGTATAACTCTTGTGTGATACATATTAAAAGGTTAAAGAAAACTATCTGTACATAAAATAAGAGAAAATAATACTTTTTCTGATTCATTTGATACTTTTTTTGTTTCCTTCAGATCATGTTTTATTTTACTTTAAATTTTAACCTGTGAAAAGATTCGCAAAACAAGTGGACCATTTGGTGAACAATTTTCTTGGTAAATTTCATTTTATTTCCTATTAGAACAAGTTGCAGTGGTCACATTTCATTTGCAATTTCTGAAATAATTTAAAATCTCTCAGCTATGACAGCTGACAGAAACAAAAAAAGTACTTATGGCAATGAGAAAAATGTTTAATCTTGTAATGCTCTGAATATTCTGATTGATAAAAGATTAAAGTTGTTTTATCAAAAAGCTGTGCCGTTTGAAATAAGAAAGTATTTTAGGCCTATAGAGATTAAATAGCTGAGCCAAGGAAAAGAAAAAATGGTTGAATAAAAAATAAATATAGAAATTACTTTAAAATATGTGGATCTCATTAGTAAAAAAAACAAGGGAAATTCTATTTAAAAATGCTTTCTATTATTCTCATTTGTGTTGAATTGTCTCAAATACAGATTATCATTAATGGAACTTGTGCATAGGGAAAAGAAACACAAGCGTTGATAAATCGGGAGTTCATGTAGCTATAAATTGATATAATCATCAATTGATGAACGCATGTCAAATAAACAAAACAAACATGTAAAATTTAATTAAAATTAAATCTAAAAATTTCCATTCACAGAAATTTTCTTCACATTGCAAACCATTTGCATTTGGAACTTCTGCATTTAAATGGTGTCTTTGTTATCACAAACATATTTTATTAAAGAAGAATTTTTTTTCCAAGGCTTAAACTTGTAGCTTAAAGTTACCTAATTTTGATGATCATTGAAGATTATATATTTTCATCTAATATTGTCATGAGTCATATTAGCGTTTATAAATTTATTTTGACCTGAAGCAAATCACTATACACATTACTTATTTTTATTGAAGTATAAACAAAGCCAAACTTTGATCTTATAAAGGAGAGAAACAGAAGCAAGATATCTGCACTTTTTTCTTCTTTAAGTGCCATATCCCTTCAGAATGTATGCGATCATGGGTCTCCACATCCTCCTGTCACTTGTAACTTTTAATAAGTTTTGTCTTTTTGTTATTTCTCCAAAACCCTGTTTTACCGTCCATTTGCTCAAGGTCATCAAGTATGTTAGATGCTGCTTTCCTTTGTCCATCTTTCCCCTTAATCTGTCCTGAGAGTATCAGATTTTCTAAGCACTCCTTCTTCATTACGTACCCCAGGAATTTCAGCTGCCTTTTCCTGATATTATGTATGTTTCCTTTTTGTTTCCATTTTCTCCAGAACTTCATTGTTGCTCACATGTTTTATTCATGGTATCCTCAGCAATTTTTTGTAGAACCACATTTCTGTTACTTCAAGTCTCTTCTTCATCTTTGAGGAGATTGTCCAGCATTTGCTGTCATACAAGAGGATAATCAGAAAAAAGCAAGAGAGATAAACTTACAGGTTCCTTAATAATACTGACGTTTTATGTAATATCAGTCCTCCTATATAGCAGTGAATACTGAACAATCTCACAGATGAAAAAGAGACTTGAAGCAACAGAAATGTGATTCTATAGACGGCTCTTAAGAATACCATAGTCTGAACATGTGAGTAATGATGAAGTTTTAGAGAAAATGGAAATGAAAAGGTCATTTATACTTAAAAATAGAAAGAGCCTGTTGAAATTTCTAGGACACTAGGAAAGAGGGCTTGGAAAATTTGATACTCACAGGATATATTGAAAGCAAGAGGGACAGAGGAAAACAATGAATACCTAGTGAACTTGAATAAATGGATTGCGGAACAAGGCTTAGGAGAGATAACAAAAAGACCAAATTTATTAAGCTACAAAGGACAGGAAGTTGTGGAGAGTCATGATTGCCTATGTCCTGAGGGAACAGCATATAGAAGTAGAATATCTAACTAGTAGAGACTTACATGTTTTTGTTAAAAATTTGTATATGAGAGGTGCTAAAAAGTTTTAAGCTTGATGCCTTTCCCCAAATTTGAGCAAGCAACAGATTGTTTTTAAGAGACATCTTGGTCAGGCCAAGAATTCTTCAGTAACCCCTTGTATGTTTTTGATAACCTTTAAACCCCTCTTTATTATAATCATGATTCTTCTTCTTCTTCTATGTGATGTGTCATTTCAGAATGTGAGCGATCTTGGCTCTCCACAACTTCCTTCCTTTGTAGCTCTAAGCAGTGTTTGTCACCTCACCATCTTTTTTTCATTATCTTTCCCACTCTCTGTTCTTCTATCCATTTAAACAAGCTAGTTAGGTAGGATACTCACTGTTTGCCATTGCTCTTCATTATGCAATATGAGTGTTAACTTCTCCAATCCCTCTTTCTTCATTATGTCCCAGATATTTCAGTTGTCCTTTTCTGATCCCAAGTGAAAATATCTTTTTATTTCCATGTTCCTGAAAATTTCATAATCATACATACTGATCATCTTACTCCCAGTAATAATAATAATAATAATAAAAATTATTATAATAATAATAATAATAATAATAATAATAATAAGAAGAAGAAGAAGAAGAAGAAGAAGAAGAAGAAGAATAGTTCAAAAATTGTGAAAATATCAAGACTTTACTAGTGATGCTGAAGAAAGTGTGAAATATGAAAGGGGTCATTCTTATAATAGTTGTCATGTTTTGAACTATGCCAAAAAACATTAGAATCAAGATTGATTGAATAAAAAAAAAATCTCAATGAAAATTGAGACTGTTTAGCTCTGAACAAAACAAGAGTCTGAGGATATTAAAAAGACTGAGAGAGATAAACATAAGACACATGGTATGAACATGGAAATGAAAGAAATATACTACTACTATAACTAATATTACTGCTGATGCTACTACTTATACTACTAGCAACCACATAGTAAGAGAAATGAAAAAATAAAAAAGACAACTGGTTGTGGAGGAAGACCTGCAGGGAACTATGCAAGTGATTCCAATTTTATCAAACAGTTGTATATGCATAGACCAAAACCTATCCAAGAGAATGAAACACATAAAATTCTCTGGGATTTGGGAATTCAAATGGATCACCTGATCCATGATAGAAGAGCAGGTCTAGTAGTTGTCAAGAAAAAAAAAGAAACATATCAAATAATGGATTTTGCTGTTGCAGGATAACACAGATAAAAATCCATGGACAAAAAGGAAAGAGTGTGTCAGGGTTTTGTTGTCATGACAAATCATAGAGTAAAATATAAAAAAAAAAAGTGAAAAGCTTGATAAATCTTTTTACTTGGCCAGAAAAGTAAAAAGAAATATGGAGTGTGAATGTGACAGTAGTGCCAATCATATTCAGAGATCTGGGTACAGTCACAAAGAACCTAGCACAAATGCTGGAAGAACTAGATATCTGGAGAAGTGTGAAAATGATTTAGGCCTAAACACTCTTAAAATCAGCTAGAATACTGAGGACTGTCCTGGAATATTAAGGTCTCTTGCTGTTACTTGTTCTCCAATGAAAGCCACTAGTTAACACTGATATGAAAACTAATATATACTTCAGAAGACAAATCAACTTTTGATGGCAGATGAATTATGATTATTGAATTCTTTAAGTCTGTACTAGCTATTCCAGGGATTGAACTCACAATTACTATGTCACCAATTATTTAGTTCCATAGGCTATTTTCCCATAGATTAAATACAGGATTCAAAATCTTCAGAATAAAAATAAAGGATACATGTCCAAAACATTGTGATAATAACAACGAATTAGTCCAAATGTAAATAATGATTTTATTCAGTTAATCAACTATTTAATTCTTGCAAATAATATAAATTATATTTTGGGTAATTGCTTAAGCTATCAAATATTATGTGCTTCTATATGCCTTTAACATCACATTTAAAAAATTAGCCTGACATAAACAATAATATATGAAAACGAAGAAATAAATTTTACTAAATTTGCAACTGTACTCAAAATATATTCACATTACTCAATCCTTATTTGAAAATGATTCAGTTTGTTTTCTATTAAAAAAATGTCAAAAACACAAAAATCATGAATACAAAAGCAATATGCATTTTCTGGTATCAGTAAAAAAAAAAAAATAAGAAAGTCATTAAATACCAAAAAAAAGGTTTTAAAATTAGAAATGCCTGCTAGAAAATCATTCTGTTCCTGTAAAGGTTGCTTAAAAATAAAAGCCATTGCAAACAAAAATAGTGTATGACAAGAAGATAAAACAATGGAAAACCAAAACTCAGCAATTCATAATTAGAGACAAATACAATAATGGCAAGAATAAATAAGAATGAATATGAAAAAGGCCATCCAGAAATATTTAAGGGTGCAATTATCTTGATAGGAAGTCTGCAATCTTTGATTCTGGGGGTCTTTATAGAATATTTTTGTTTTGCTGTTGGCCCTCACAAAAACACATAAAAACAGGGAATGCCTTCAACATAATTAGTTAGTTGTGGTTTGGGAAAAAATATTTTAGAGTTAGTGGTGTAAAATATTCTATACAATTTGTACAAGGCTTTATTTTTTTGTTTCTTTACTTGCTTCAGCATCCATCTGGTTGTGTTAAACAATATGCAGGAAGTCTCTTTTCAAATAAATTTTATAAATTTGTATTGAATTTCACTTCAAAGAATTCAAGAATGTTTTGATTAGTTTTAAATTTTTTTAAAGGAATCCATGATGAGTCGCATGGCAAATAACTGATCATCAGTCTCATGAATTTGAAGAATGAGATTCAGGATACAAATTAGGCACATGTTATGTTTTAGTTGTAATTTTTATTCTTCAGTTATAACCAGTAATATAGACTTTGAGAGGTTATTCATTTAGATATAAAAGATTTGCTCTCTAAAAGGATCTGTTGTGAGAGACATTATGTCTATAAATATACATATAAGTTTTCATTCCTTTACTAATGTATCAGTGTAAAATACAATTACTATTTTGTCTTTTTTGCTGGAGTTTTATGGATTAAATAGAGAATAAAGGGAAAGGTCATAATATTGGCATGTGTGATATATATATATATATATGTATATATATATATATATATTATAATATATATATATATATATATATATATATATAAATATATATATATATATATATATATATATATCTTATAAATATATATATATATATTCTATAAATATATATATATATATATATATTTCTTATAAATATATATAAATATATATATATATATATATATATATATATATATATATATATATATATATATATAAGAATGGATGACCCCTTGAAAAGACCCCATGCATTGAGAGTTTATTGGGCCTCAAACTCACTCACGCCCAACCTCGTGGAACTCCTATATATGATCCACTGCTAAAAATGCAATTAAATTATATCAGCTCCCTGTACCACTCAAATAAGTACCTCACTCCTCATGTTATCCTCTATCTTTTTAGAGCCAGGCCCAAAATGGAGATCAGGCCCAAAATGGAGATCAGGCCAAAAATGGAGATTAGGCCAAAAATGGAGTACTTTTGCCATATTTGGGTGGGAGCTGCCCAGTCTGCACTTTCCAGTCTTGACAGAGTTCCAAAGTGTCTCTGAGTCCTTGTTGGAGAAGAATTTTCCACCCTCCAATCTCTCTCTCATTGTATGTGGTAAATCTCTCACTACTCTATCACTACTTCTATTGAAAGTGCTCGGACAAACTACATTCCTTGGTTCCTCCAAGTGTAATCTTCATGGCTAGGACTCACCATGCCACTTACATAATAGCAAACAGCCCACATTCACTCTGTATTCCATTGTCAAGAAATAGGTTCCACTCAAACAGCTTCTTCCTGTGAACCACTGCCTGTGGAACTGACTCCCAAGAGGATGTTTCCCTGATCACTACAATCTTAACATGTTCAAGTCTTGAGTTAGCCATTATTTTCCCCTACTGTCCATATAAACTACCCTTTAATATAACCCTCTACTTTGAGTAAGTCCTAGGCTTTGTGCAGGGTCACCCTACTGTAAATATAAATATATATATATATATATATATATATATATATATATATATATTCGAGGACGAATATTTTCTATGAAAATTTCTCAGACATTCAGGCCGGTATGTTGTTGAATACTGTTTATTATAAACAGAGCATTATTTACTTAAATATTTGTATCTATAAAAAGAATGTTAAACATAAAAATGTCTTAAAATAATTGTCAGACTTTGTCCATTTTATAATGTGTGACATCATTTGTTTACATTTGATACACCATGAGCAGATATGAATGTATGTGAGAGATCAATGGATGATTGAAGTTTATAAGCAGTGAACTCGACCTTGCCAACCGAACGATCCTCTGTGGCCGAATCGGTAAAAAGGCACATCAGTCTATATGATGGTTCCGCATAGGATACAGGTTTGAATCCTGTCAGAGGACGAATATTTCCTATGAAAATTTCTCGGACATTCAGGCCAGTAAATGTTGTTTAATACTGTTTATTATAAAACAGAGAATTTATTTAAATATTTGTATCTATAAAAACAATGTTAAACATAAAAATGTTTTAATATATATATATAGGCAGCATATTTTCATTCAAAATTCAAATCATTCTATTTTTAAATGAAACATATTTGAATATATGAATATATATGTGTGTTTGTGCATGTTTGTGCGTGTGTGTGTTTAAATATCACCTAAAATTTGCTATGTTTATGAGGAAAGAGTGCTCAGTATTGTAGATTATATTGTAGAGATTTTAGCCATAGACATTATGGTCATAGAAATCAACACTGCACTGTGATTATCAGTATAAAATACAATTGCACTTTTGTCACTTTTCTGGCGTTTTATGTATTGTTTTTTAATCAGTTCACCCCAAGAAAGGCAATAATATCACTAAGATGCAAGGAGTGAGAGAGAATGAGAAAACTTTAGAAGAAACCAGAAAACTAATCCAATCGCAAACAGGAAACAAGTGATAAATCTCTACTCCTGTTCAAAAGATCAGGGGGGGGAACCAGATGATAGGCAAACCTATCTACTCCTACTGAATATTTAATAGAGACTCTATAGAAATAATATAGTCATGTGTGATATATAAATTTATTGCTATAGCTGATGATATTGAGCACTCTATTTACAGGGTCTGTTTGCCTTTGATGTCTTCTGGGCTGTAAATTGCTCTGGTCAGCTGTATTTTTTTCTTTATTGTAGCATACATAGTTGACAACATAGTATATTTGACACTTTTTGTAATACACAACAATTCCAGGAATGAGTTCCCATTATTGATTAATCCAATAATGCTTTTATCCTTCGACAAGTCCAAGTTTACATTTGTGAGTAAACACAAAAATCACAACATGCAATGTGCACACAAACATCAAATATATATGACATGTAAAATATAGAGCAATTTGGCAATTGACAGTTCTATCATATTTGTGAACACTTAGGGCCTATATGATAGTAGCAAATCATCAGTTCAAAGCCTACATCAGGATTTCAGCCACTTTAATTTGAATATACATTGATAGCATGATGTATATATTTAGGGAGTCAGAGAGATAGTAATAAGAACAAACATTTAATTTGAGAGCCTTGATATACATCCTGAAGGGACACCACATATAGAAGAAGATAATACTGGATCTTATTTTAATCTTTATAATTAATACCAGATTTAATAGTGGCCATTAATGAGGTAAAGTTTAGATATTTTTTATATTATGATATATATTGAAATTATACAATCTATGCTCTAGAGAAGCAAAAGCTATATACAAAATAAGTTATTGTAAACAAAGACCCAATATTTGTTTAGGATATTTTTAGATTAAACATTACAATTTTATCCCATATTATTTTATTACATAACATTTTGGGTCAACTACCAGAGTAAACAATACAAAATTAGGAATGATTCTAGAAGTAGCTTTTGACAAAATTTGACTGATTCTAGAAGTAGATTCTGATAAAATCTGACTTTGCATCTGATATCTTGGGAACTCTTCTTTCGTGAACTGTCCAAGAATCAAGTCAGTACATTGCAATAAAAACCATATATAGAATGGAATAAAAAGAATAAGATAAAAATAGGGTAAAAGCACCTTATTAATTATTTTTTATCAAAAGATATAAAATGTAATTATTTTGTAATAAACTTCTATTATTGCCTTTTAAATTTTATCAAATCAGACATGCAAGAATAAACAAGTATACAGAAAGAAAATCTTTTAGTGAAGTGGACAAATTTATTTTAAAATAAATCCCGGCATTTAGTTTGTTGATTCCACTCATAGAATAGTAAATAAAAATCTGCTTTCACAGAATATTGCTACTGCAGAATAAGTCAAAAGAAAAAGTTCTTCAGCTTCAGTGGTCAGTGTAATAATCACAAAATTCATAAATATTGTGTCAGATGAATATAAACTTATTGATTTAATGCCATTTTACAAAATATGAGTTTTTTCCTTTGTTTACCAATATTTATATTCTATGCATGGTCACCATTTTGGCTCAAAATACTCTGTCTTCATAAAAAAAAAAAAAATCATGTAGTCCAAAAGTAACATGCACAATGATTCCTATAAAATGAGTCTTGTAAAAAGAAATTAAGACCTCACAGTTTTCAGGTCCATGCTCTAGTGACTGAGAAAAATTGCCATGTGATCTTCATTTGTACCAGATTTGTTTTAATATGCTAAGAAACTTTTACTTCATTTGACCTATTGGAGTAGAGGTTTTGATATTTTGACATATCAAAAGTCTTCTTCCATGTGTTGAAAATAAAAACAAAATAAAACATCAAAGCCTTCCCTGTAAGTTTCACTAAATGTAAAATGAAAAAAAAAAACAAAAAACAAAAAAAAAACAATAAACTAAAAACATGATCCCATATTGACCAATAAAACTATTGATTACTTTTCAATATCTTTTTTTTATTTTGCAAACTACAAAGCTTGTAAAAGAAGATAAAAAATGCAGCTGACTTGTTAGTCATCCATGGTCATCAGTTGGAACCCATTCAGCATTTCATGGACTTTTGCTAATATAATATTATGCTGCAAAATCAATAACTATTGTATATATTACATCTTAGAGTTTATATCTATGTATTCCTTTTACTCAATAAAGTTTATGATTGATTTTTTTCCTCTTACATGATACAAAACCTGTATGGCTATATTGTAACAATACTCCTAATCAGGTTTTTGGTAGATTTCTAATGGCCAAGAGGTATTTGAGGCTTAGAAGCTTATGGTTTGACAATAGAAATATATTACTCCAAAGATGACTTTGTACAAATGAGTATAGTATTATTATCAATACAAAATAATAAAGCATCATATACCTCTGTAATTATTGTATTTTTTTAATTCCATGCAATTCATTAATTTTTTCTATTATTCTTGGGATTGTAGACATGAAATATAAGCCTGATATCCATGTTCTTTCAATGAAAGTAAAATTAAACTCTAAATTCGTCTGTGTTCTAATGAGAAAATTCCCGGAAATTTAATTAAGCATTTGAAGGAATTAATTAGAAAAAGGCATGCTATTTTATGGTAATTAAAAAGATCTCTATTGGCAGATGAAAATTTTGATTGTAAATTTCAAAAAATGTTTTAATGACTGCAAAGAATAAGTTATAATATTTTTCTTCTTTTACAAAAAGGTAAGAATATACATTTTCCTAAAGATGCAATTTTGTTGTTACTTATGGAATTATTTATAAGCTTAGAATATTTTTGAAATCTGAAATGAAAAATATTTTGTATTATCTGTTGTAAAGTTATGTTGACAATATATTGAAAATATTTTTGCCAGAAAAGAGAACTGTTATTTCAAATCTAGGCTGACTGTGATGTTCTAAAGCCCACTGTCAATTATTTGTGATATGTAAAATACAATAAAAACTATATCTGGAGTAATCATTTATCAATTCGTGTAACTTGTTAGCTTTCTATTCTTTAAACAAAAATAAATTCTTCTTGTAGCCTATAAATTTAGAAACTTTCACTGTGACTTCTTAACAATATTTTTTTTCCACAAAGATAATATTTGAGGAGATTCAGTTCTTATTATCAAATCAAACTGTTCATGCTATACATTAAGTTACATTCATGTTTTGACTTTTTAGAAATAAAAAAAATGAAGAGAATAGATTTCACCATATAGGTGTATACCTACAGACATAAACTGAACATGTAACTTTATTTGTTCATGTAATTCATTAATATTTACTATTTAAGAATTTACCTTTTTTTAAAGAATAGAAATCTGACTAACAAGTTACAGGGATCAATAAATGATTGTCTTTGACACTAATTTCAAGATTTTTCATCCTTGATATTTCTTGGGTTTGTATCTGCAGTGAATACACTGAGAGTGAGCTTTCCATAAAATAAGTGAATATATAAATGTTCATTTATCTCTACATTGAGTTTAGAGGAAATTACATCCACTATAGTCAAGCTTGATATTTTGGTAAAATAAAATCTCTCTCTCTCTCTGTATATATATATATATATATATATATATATATATATATATATATATATATATATATTATATAATTTTTTCTATTTTAAAAATATGGCTCCATCGCTACACAGGAATTACCATGTTTTTAAAACAGAAACTAAAATTTTAAATTTAATTATAAAATTAAATTTAAAATCCATAGCTCCATTCCATTCTCAAGTGATTTTCAGAATAACCCATTAAGAAATTTACTTCTTTTATAAGCACAGAATATCTTAATATTTTAAATTGTTAAGGTTACTGAAAAATTCAATCATTTTTATAAGGGGTGGTTGTGTTTTAATTTTCTGAGACAACCTGTGTATAAAATATAACAAAAGCAAACACTTACCTATGCAGTAAATTAAAGTGCTCACTGCCTGGACTAGCTACACAGAGCAAAAAATGGTTCACAGTGTCAACACTTAGGTTTTTGCAATTTTTCTTCATGGTGCAATAACTTAGATTAAGTTATGTTATTGGGCATAAATATTGGGTCCCATCTTCTTTCATTTGCATTCTAGTTGCCTAAAGATTGCAAGAGTATGAAACTTGAGTTGTGATTTGAGCTGTCTTTTGTTAATATATATATATATATATATATATATATATATATATATATATATATATATATATGTATGTATGTATGTATATATATATATATATATATGTATATAACTGCAACTTCTTTACAAATATATATATATATAAATAACTGCAACTTTTTAAAAGTTTGGATGTCCGACTAAGCCCAGTGTTGGTCAGAATATTCCTCTTCTGAATTGTCCATACTTAGCTTTCAATACTCTCACATGGGCTGGATTTTTGTATTCCTCCCTCATTTATTAAGTGAGAAGAAATTTATTCAGTTTCAAATTCTTTTTGCTCAGTTGGTCAGACTTCACCCTGAATCTGTTTTCAAAGTTGAATAACATAGTGCATTCATCTGCAGGTACTCCTGTTTACTTTCGTGAATTCAAGTGAAACAAGGAACATTATTGGATTATCAAATCACTCCATTGTAATAAATTATTGGTTTTTACAAAAAATGACAATGGCTCAGGCATTGTCATCCTGAATTATCAGGATTATGTAAACAAGATCATGACAATTCTTAAGGATTCCTCTAAATTTGTTCATTTAGGCCCAGTAGATAAGTTTGACTTGACATTAACTATTGTGGCTAAGTTCCAAAAATGCCTAGTCAAGTGGGTTAAAAGTGGAGTTTCGCCTACTGACATCTCTAATTTGATTAAACTTTCTGGTTCATTTTGTCCCTGTCTCTAGGGTTTACCCAAAACATGTAAGGTTGGGGTCATATTGAGACTTATTCTGTCTATGATAGGGTCTTCCCAACATGGTGTGGCTAAGTGACTTGTCACTATATTACAGCCTGTTTTGGAATGGCATAATTCATTTGAATTCTCTGATTTTATACAGAATTACCCACCGTCTAACAAATTTATGTGTTCCTTTGATATTTATAGCCTTTTCACCTGTGTGCCTCTTACTGAGTCTATTGATATATGTGTTGACACCTTATATCATAGTCAGTTGTCCCCTCCTCTTATTTCGGAGGATATTTTTGTCAAACTTATGAAATTTGCCATGACGTCAGTTGAATTCAGTTTCAATGATGTCATGTATAGTCAAATTGATGGGTCTCAATGGGTTCACCCTTAGGACCTGTTTTAGCTAACATCTTTGTAGACTTCCATGAAAAGAGTTTATTATCTGATCCTCATAGACCTGATGTGTATTATTGTTATGTCAATGACACTTTTGTCTCTTCAATAGCAAAAATGAAGTGGACCTTAATGATATCCATCCAGCTTTTACACAAGATAAGGAATTCAACTCATTCCTTCCCTTTCTTGATGCTTTGGTTCATAGAACTTCATTGGGTTTTGTCACTTCAGTTTATAGAAAACTGATGTTTACTGGTTTGTATACCCGTTGAAACACTTTTTGTCCCATAAAACATAAAATAAATCGAATTAAAACTCTTAACCCATAGGGCTCTAAAGATCTGTTCTAAAAGCAAACTGGATGATGAAATAAGGTTTATTACTACTACTCTTTGCAACAATACCAATTCTGGGGGTGACTTTAAACTTTTGAACACTAGTGTATGTGTTTGTGTATATATATATATATATATATATATATATATACACACACATACATACACACACGTGTGCTCTATCTGAGAATGAGAGAGATAAAGCAATAGAAACTTGAACAAATCCTAAGTTTCTTTTGTATCAGTTGTTTAATATTAATTGGAAACCCATCACATGCAAGGCAATAAAGCCACTAACACACAAAGGGATTACTGAGTGTGAAAGAATAGGAGAAAGAGAAAAACATTAATAGTTTAGAGAGAACAATAAGAGCAGAGGAATTAAGAAGACATAAAATAATGATTGACATTGAATTTAAACTTTTGAAGATTAAAATTGACTGGAAAGTAAAAAAAAAGAGGATGCCACAAATAAGAAGTGCGAAAAACTATTAGCACAGAATTTACAGTGTACAACTAGTCATTTCAGCGGGAAATAATGAGACGTAGATGCCAATGTGCTTAAATTTGTAAAGTTGAGATTCCATACAGGAGCATTTATCAGAACACTTACTATGAAAATATTTATAGAACAACACATTACAATGGTTGGAATGTGACTAAAGTTGAGATGCCAGCCCAGGACTGATTTATATCACACTTCAGCTATATCATCATCAAATTATATTACACTTAAATTATATCATCATCATCATCATCATCATCATCAGCAGCAGCAAGTTATATCACTCTTAGACTATATTATTCTAATCTTCAAACTTTTACCACTCCTGAAAGAGGAAGCCCTCTTTTCTATTATTCTACAGATGTCAATGACATTGTATTTTTTTAAGGTAGGGCTGTACACGTCCATCTTGTCCTGCAGGTTCAATGTTTTTATCTATCAAGGACTCTTTCCTTAACCAAGTGTTCTTCAGTATAGGAGTTCAGTAGCATGATTTTTACCATAATGATTTACTCCCAAATCCTTTATCCATGATATGATATTACTGACGATGACTGCAAGGCAACAGTATTTGAATTCAAAGTAATTCTTCTTGAGTACTTGCCAACCAAGTTTGGGCAATCCTTTCTTCCCTGCTAATTAATAGACATTTTGTGAGGAAATAAAATGGATTCATGCCTTTCCCAAAATCATTAAGGCAAAGTGAACACAAACTGTTCCAGCTGGAATTTGAAACCTACACATAAATTCCATTTTCTGTAATTTTAACTGTTATGTTAACTGTACCATCAGATGATATAGATTTTTAATTAATTTTTATTTGAATATTGTCCAAAAAAGTGCATGCAAATTTTTAGATTTATTGATATTGTTTATGCTCAGGCTATTGTCTTCATTTTCAAACTGAACCCATAATTTCAAAGTGACTCTTACATTTAATCTCTTTCGGTAGATTGTTCTTATTCCACTGACCATGTCTAGGCACATTTCATCTGATTCTTATTTATGATTGCTCATCATATTTCCATTGAATCTAAGCCTGTATTACTGAAATGAATACTTATGTTGTCACAGGACAATAATAGACTAATGGATTAATGCATTGGTTTTTGAATTTAGTGACATAGTGATTGTGATTTGGGTGGGAAATAACAGAGAGGTACAAAACAAGAACAAGACAAGATAAACAATCTACTCCTGTAAATGGAATAAATGGCTCTGTTTGAAATTCTCTGAAGGTTACATGGATTTATAGACATCTGCAGAAAGCTGGCGAGCACAACAGCCAAAATGTAATGATAACAACAACAAAGAAGAGAATAATTGAGTGTAAGTAATGTAAATAATAAATACTACTCCTCCCAGAAATTCTGCATTTACTTGAAAAATTCAGATAATTACAGTGTTACAAGATTAACTAATTTTATTTTTCTTGTATCACATAATCAAAGAAAAAAAAAAAAAAAAATCACCCTTAAAGCATATAAAGAATGAAGATTCATTTTAGTTCTTGTGGATCAGTCAGTTGTAAGCAGAGAGAAAGTATATTAGAACTAAAAGGCTTTAATTTTCCTACAAGGGAAATGATGAAAAATGAAAGAATAATTAAATTGTGATTATTTTTTCTGAACACTTGTTTCTTGTATGTTCAAAAGTGATAAAGTATTTTCAGAATTAAAAAAAAAAAAAGAGATAGAAAAAATCACAATACAATGCATTCTCCTGATACTGTACTCTTATATATATATATCTTTAGATTTCAGGTTATGGTGAAATCATTAAAACAGGCAAAAGACAAATGACAGCTACAAATCATAATGCTGATTATATTTTTCACAAAACACTAAGGCAGCAAAATAGTTTTGCAGTTATGAAAGAAAAACAAAACATATACAAAAACTGCACATGTTTGGCTTGAAAACATTTAATTATTTTTCTAAACCAATTAGCAAAGAAAGAAAAATATTTTCTGATGAATATGGCTAATGTTTAAGAAGGAAGCCAAGTGAATTGTACAAGCTTAGTTAATCTTCTTAGGACATTATCAATTTCAGAAACATTTTTTGTGGGTTGCTGTTGATTTGATCATTAGATTAGAGAATGTCGTATAACTGTGCAGGTGTGGGTCTTCACCTCTCACTTATTATGAATTTGCCATGGCAGCAACTTATTTGTCATTCATCAAATTCAACACAAAAACAGGTGATTACAATTAAAAGTTATAATGGCATATAACAATGCCATTTAGAATCCATTTTATGGATTTGAATAAGCGGTTGAGACAGGAGTTTCTCAGATTTTGATTCTGACAGAAAGAAAATGATCCCTATCAGTGGAAAAATCTGAAATTTTTTATTTTCTTTTAAATATAATAAACTTTTTGCAAGAAGAAATTTAAATATCAATAATTTTACTTGTAACTTCCAGAGTTTTTATGCTATAATTACTTTTGTTTTAACTGTATTTCTGCATGTACCTTTTATAGCTTTCACTCTCAGTACAATAAAATCAGTAGTTATCTATTAAAACTGTTAGTCTCACTTTGTCTAAACCAAAACATTGTGACAAATTAAATCAATAGACTTCTGCAGAAGATGAGAAATATAAGAATGTATTAAAATAGCATGAATACAAGGATTATGCAAAAATAAATTGTAGGTTAAAGCGGAAACCATTTTTGGTAATTGAAAAGCCATATTTGTATTTAACATATTTGTATTTATATCTTGTACATAGACCAAGTTTTACTTTGAAATATTCTGTTTAATGATTTACTATTTTATTTATTACTAGCTTAAAAACTATAGGTTGTGCTTACTTTTAAGATAGCTCTTGCAGAGGGCTAATTGGGTCAAAACTAAAGGGATCACTGGTCCAGTTTAGAAAACAGTAATGATAATTTTGAAGAAATACCTTTGAATTCCTCAATTCAATCCATGTTACTTCAAAACCTCACTTTAACTCAGGCTATAAGTCAAATTCCAGACAAAAGACTCATTTGGGCAGAAAGTCTGATTTGAACTGAAATTCCAATTCAGGCCCAAAAATTGAATTCTTCAAATCACCTCAATGAAACTTTAACTGAGTTCACGTCTTCAAAACACAAACCCTGCAGAACTTCACAACCTCACGTCATAAAACCTCTCATTTTAACTCTGACTCCTTGGCATTTTGAAGAAACAAAATTGATTTTTCTCAATTCACAAAGTTTTGAAGATATTTTAAACTGAATTTAAAACAAAAATTTTAAATTTACAAAGTTTTTGTCTTACATTAAACTGAATATAAATTAAAAATTTTTAAAATCACTAATTTTTTTCAGTTATTTTAAAATTTGAATTTTTAACTGTTTTCTTCTCATCTGGACACAGATCCCAATGCTGAATGTTCAAGCACCAAATGAAGGAACATCCTGATTCCAAAAAGGTATAATATATCTATGTAGAGCAAGTGTGGCCTGAGTTAGATGGATTTCAAACACACGGACAGACAGACAGAATTTGCCATATTTAGAAGATTATGATACATATTTATTATTGTTATTATAACACTGTTTTATTTTTCAAACATGATCGTGTCAGTAATGAGGAACTTTTAGGGATAATGGAAACAAAAAGGACATTTATACTTACAATCAGAATGAGACAGTTGAAATTTCTAGAGCACATAATGAGGAAAGAGGGAAAAGAAAATCCACAGTCATTACCTGTTCAAGTCTAGGGTTAACTGTTATCTTCTGTATATATCTGCATAAGCACTGAATCTGTAAAACTCTACCTCAAGAGGCCCTCAAGCCTTGTACAGGGTGAACATCATTGTTAAAAAAACAGTTTTGTTGTGTATGATAATGTATTTATTTTAATGTTTCTTTATTTCTTACAATTATTCTTTAATCATTGTAGCATCAACATATAGCTTTGAAAAAATCACAATATCCTTGACAATTTTTAATACAATTATAACTGATAGATACCAACATGCAGTATTTTGAACACAGTAATATATTCCTGTTATCTGTTATAAAAAATGATGGAAAATGTGACAATAAAATCCAAAGGTGCATTGTAATAGCAAAAGTTGCCTTCCAAAAGCTAAACAAAGTATTAAGTGATAAGAAAATTTCCTTAGAAACAAAGAAAAAAGTACTGATCTGCTATGTAATATCAATCTTCATATATGGCAGTGAATTCTGGATACTTTTCTCACAGATGAAGAAGAAACTTGAGGCAACAGAAGGATGCTGAGAATATGGAACAATAAAGGGAACAAAAAGAACACTTATACATAGAATCAGAAAGTGTTGAAATTTTAGGGACGCATAATGAGTAATGAGGGCTTGGAGAATTTGACACTCACAGGAAATACTGGGAGAAAGAGTAGCACGGGGAAACATTAAGTGACCTTTTTAGCAAGCTTGTGTAAATGAATGATAGAACAGAGACTGGGAGGGACAGTAAGAAGACAAACATTGCTTAGAGATACAAAGGAAAGGAAGTTGTAGAGAGCCATGATCAACCTACCTGATGAGCTTGTGTAAATGGATGTCAATACAGAGATTGGGAAAGGTAGTAAGGAAAAAAAAAACATTTCTTAGAGCTACAAAGGATAAGAAATTGTAGAGAGCTATGATCAATCTACTTAATAAGCTTGTATAAATAGGTGACAGAACAGAGACTGGGAGGGGTGGTAAGAGGACAATCATTGCTTAGAGATACAAAAGTTGTGGGAAGCCATGAGTGCTGACTTCCTAACAGGACATCGCACATAAAAGAAAATTTTATTTCTATCATTAACTGAGAGTTAGTAAGGTCAAGGTCTTTTCGCTGATATTAGTAGCATGTAAACCAGTATAACCTGCCACATTCTAGTGTTAACAATGTATTACTGGGTATATGATTTCCATGATGGAGACACCAGCCTGGGTTGATGACATTGAGATGATCTACAACAACTGTATAATTAGTACCAAGATGAACCACCAAGATAGAGGTATTCAGCTGTTTTGGGGCTTTAAGATGGATGGCATGTAAGTGAACAAAATACCAATGATCATGCTGGCTTGGTTGTTGCCAGTATAACAATAACAGCATTAGCCATTGAGGTAGAGTAGACAAGTTTGCAACTAGTGAAAACACAACCAAAAAGATCCATTGGAAGAAATAACGTTGGTAGATGTAGGAGAACAGAACCATTGAGTAAAGAGATTGGAGATTTGCTGGAACTCAGGCTTTACCTCACAACTCTGAGAAATTGAGTCAGGTGAAGATACATTCATTAGTGCAATGTCCCTACAACCATGGCAGATTATGGGTTGAGTGACAATGTGTCATGGAGTGGTTTCACAGCGGAGGCTTGTATTTGTACTAAGTCGGTCCTAAAATAGGTTTGACATACAAAACGTTAGGAACTTGATATAATAGGTAATGATGCAGAGAAATCTAGTTGTGGTTGCTGATACTTTAGTATCTGACTAATGGTCGTCCGGCATCGACTGACTGACCGAACCACTGAGCGACTCATACTACTCCTACTTATTTTAGGTGGGAGAGTCTATTAACTATAGAATAGGTGTGTTCCACTATAACACAATGACAGTCTGAGATCATTTCATGTCATTGTTGATTAATTCTATTTGTCAAACATTAAAATAGAGTTGTCCCCACCCCAGTATCATTGGCGAGATTTCTGACTTGAAAAAAATATTACAAATGATGGTACAAATTAAATATAGTTTAGGTTGGCTTAGAAATACAGATGGAACTTAAATTTGAATAATGTAGATTTTTTTATCATTTTTTAACCATTTCACCCCAAGTAAGGCAATAAAACTGCTAAGATGCAAGGAGTTACTGAGGATGAAAGAGTGAAGAAAATTGAGAAAATGTTACTGAGGAGAAAGGACAATAAAATGAACCATATTCAAGGAGACAAAAAAATGACAATTTATATTATATTTAAATTTTTGTAGATTATTGTTGACAGGAAAGCAAGAAGCTGAAAGAAAGTTCCAAAGCTAAGAAGTGTGAGAAAAGAAACTATTAGTATAGAACTTAGAATTACATTTACCAATTTTGAAAGTTAAATGATGAGACTTAGCTGCCAATCAAATACTATGCTTTTATCATGAAGTTGAGACACACTCTTCTTTGCAAGGATGAAAGTGTGAATTAAAAAATAGCATTGGAAGATTAACTGTAAAGTAAAATAAAGCCAAAAAATAATTAGAGGCAATAATCTAAGTAAAAAATAGAAAGAAAGATGAATAAAATTCAAAAGGCAAAAAATAAAACAAATGAAATGTAATGAGCATAATGGAAAAGATATAGGTTTAAAAAAAAAGAATTTTAATGGTTTGTAGTGAATGACTATGATGGCAGATTAGAATCTGTATACTTAAATGTCAAATACAATGTAAAACTTGATTTTCAACAGAAATATGTATGAATACCACAAAAATGCAGACATACATGACTGAACAGGCCAACAATATATTTGATAATCGTAAAACAACTTGGTTGTCATGATGTAAAAAATTATATAAGCCTGAACAGAAAATTGTTCTAGAAGACTTAAAATTCAAATGCAACAATTTATCTGAAAATTGTCTCATTTACATTTTAAGTCTTCAAGAATGATTCAGTTAGTTATATGCCATGTGTGATACACATTTAGACAATCATGTATCTTTTGATACATTACTGACGAGGCAGATTTTTTCCTGCAGTAGGTTGCCATTTCTTTGTGTGGTAGACCAGTTGCTATCCAAGTCTGGTCTGTCCTGTTATTTACCCATAGCTGGGTGAGAAGAAAAAAATTCATAGCTTTCCCAAAGGTATTAGCACGTAAGTGAATGTAATTTGAACTCAGCTCTTTAATTCTTCAATCTGAACTGCTATCCATTACTCCACCATAGGCAGTTAAATAATGAAATTCAGGCTAAATATCTCACTTAACTGTTCACTAAAAATAGAAGATTTACCCAATAAATGATGTAACAAAAGAAGAAAACGTTATAAATAAATGGAAAAAAGAGTTCTAGGTTTAATGTATGGAATAAAAATGAACAAAAAATTGTATGGCATAAAACAGGGAATTGATAAAGCACTGAGAATGTCTATAAATTCCATCAAAAATTAACAAATGATACACTCACAGGAAGTAGTAAATGCTACTCAGACTTCTTATAGACTATGCTAAAGTGTTTGAGAAAGTACATCTCAAAGAATTGCTGGAATTGCTAGATAACCATGAGATATATGGGGAGGATATTCAGAACCTATAATGGGAGCAAATATAGAAAGGGATGAAAGACAAAGATTGTGTCTTCTCACCTGATTATTCAAGCTATACAGTTAGAAGTCCTCCCAAGATTCATTATTGGTGGACACAATCTTAACAACATAAGATATATGGATGATATATTGTTGATAGCAGATAGAGAAAGGCAACTACAAGGACTCCTACATATCTATATTGATAAACATACTATTTCCAATAATGAGCATTCTTTCCCTACTAATATAACAAATATTAAACATCTTCAGAAAATGATATATAAATTTTTATATATGAAAAACAATTTTAGGGAAAAGCTATGATAAATCTGTTCAAGCATGTGTGGAAGTTTTAATATCTGGGAAATGTTTTGATGGAGGACGGTAGGTGTGACACTGAAATCTGAATCTGATGGGCAAGGATGCATTCCAAAAGCTGGGAAGAGTACTGCATGACAGGAGGATTTCTTTGGTGACAAAGAAAAGAGTACTGAGCTACTACATGACATCTGTCTTCCTATACGGCAGCGAATGTTGGACGGTCTCTTCAAAGATGAAGAAGAGACTTGAGGTAGCACAGATGTGGTTCTACAGAAGGATGCTGAGGATATCATGGAGCAAGCATGGGAGCAATGATGAGATCTTGGAAAGAATGCAAACAAGGAGGAAGCTTGTACTTAACATAAGGAAGGGGCAGATGAAATTTCTGGTACATGTAATGAGAAAGGAGGGCCTGGAGAATCTGATACTCACAGGTCAAATAGAGGGAAAAAGAGATAAGGGAAAGCAATGCATGATGTACCTGGTGGCCTTAAGCAAGTTGATGAGAGAACGTGGTCTGGGGGAATTGGCAGAGGCATGAAACTTATTGAGAGCTACAAGGGATGGGGAAAGTGGAGAGCCATGATCGCCTACATCCTGAAAGGACTCAGCACATAAAAAGAAAAAGAATGATAAAGCTGAAAAAGTGATTTTTACATTGATGCAACTACACATGCACACAAAGAAGAAGGGATGCTAAGAATTTAAAATTTAAATTAATTTTTTTTAAATATATGTTTTTGGACATATAATCTATTCAATGTAATTTAGTTTCTTTTTGTTTTTATCACTTTTGTTATTAAATATCCCATATTGTGCCAATAGAAGATCCACTAAGAAAGGTGAATTTTATATACTTAAGATTATGCCATAATAAATCCTGGTAACGTCTTCCGTTCTCTTACGATAGCATTGAATAGATGTTAAATAAATCTGGAGAGAAGGTAATTCTTTATCTCTATAAACTTTATTTTAGTAATTACATGTATTTGAGTAGCAATTCCTGTTATTTTTTCTTTTCTCAAACGGTGAACTAAAAATAACATTTATAATAATAATGAAATAATGTCTGATAAAAAAATCTATTCGAATATATATTTGTGTAGCTGGGCAACAAACACTCTTTTATGCGAAAATATTAATTTTTCATGTGTTCTTATAAATCTTTCTTTTCCTAACGTACATCATATAAGAATTGTCCAAATGTTTTGCTTGTCTAAGTGCTTTGATATTAATCAAGCCAACACTCAATAATATCAACTATGAACATGGCCAAAATGTGCTGACCATATTTGGAAAATAAAACATTTCTATAACACTAGATACATATACAAAAAACAATCCATACATTCAGTTAAAAGTAAAAAAAAAATTCATCATTCGATAATGGCTAAAAGTATAGCCAATAGCTTTAAGACATACAAAACATTTGGACAATTTTTATATAATTTATGTCTGGAAAAGAAGAAAATAATAAAAACACATGAAAAATTAAATAAAAAACTTAACCACAGTACCTTGTCAGTCATTTTAATGAAACACATTATATGTTTCATTCATATATATATGGATATATATATATTTATATATATATATATATATATATATATATATATATATATATATATATATATATATATATATAAGTATATATAGTAAGTGCATATAGATACAAATGTGCACATATAGATACATTCATGTCTATTCATGTAAGCACTCCTCTTTGTGTATATTGTACTTTCATGTAAGTCAATAAATCTCCCTATTTGCATAAATATAAAAGTAAATATAAAAATATAGATAAATATATTCTTATTTATGTACAAGCAAGTGAAAACATTGCATAATTAAATGTACATAATCTGTATTTTTAAAGTAAATCAACATTATCACCAAATCATAAAAATAATTAAATCATTTTTCCTTTTATTTAATTTCTTCATTCCTTAATTCTTTTCTTAGCAACATCTATCTATTAGATTTTATTAAAAAACTGCTGGTCAACCATTGCATGCAAGAATTAATCATGAGGTCAGCCTGCAAAATTTGTTACTTCTATGGTTCTCTTCCACATGCTTCAGTGTAATTACCTACATTTTATGTCTATATGAACAACAAGCAAAATACATTGGTTCCCTGCAGAGGAAATCCATTAGAAAATCATTAAAATTTGTTTTCAAAAAGAAACAAAATAAAAAATTCATATAGTGAGGAAGATGAAAAAATGGCAGTTTTTGATTAAATTAGCAATGGCATTTCATTAGTGGTTCCATCCAAAATTTTTATTTTCTTTGTAGTATTAGTATACAGCTACAATAAATGATTCTACACACACACACACAAAGACGCACACACACACACACATGCACAAATAATGTGCATATTCATATGACCTATATTCTTAACCAAACACATAAACACACGCACACATGCACACACGTATATGTGTGTACAAGTGTGTGAGCTAATTTCATTGCATATATATATATATATATATATATATATGAATAATGATTGTGCACACTTACATATAATAAATGTGAATGTCAGTGTGTCACACTTTTTCAACTTTACTCCTAGAGGCTGTCGCCCAACATTTCATACCATTTTGAAATTATGCTGAAACCCACAATCCTGAAATTTTGGATTCCCAAGTTTTCATTACTGCAGTTGGTTTCAATAATTTATTTTTTTACATGACTTTTTTTGTACAATAACAATTTTTATAACTTTGGGAATAATCAAAATTAATTGCAAAATCCAGCTAAAGTCACCCATGAAATAAAAATAATTGTTTGTACTGAAAGTAAGGTCCTACGTACATCAAATTGTCTTTAAATTAAGTGGTGGCAGAAGAATTATCATTGAACTTTTAAAAGGTAAGCTTAAACATTAATGCAATACTTAAATACAGCGATCAATTTTGAGTTCTGTAGTTTATTGTTGCCTGTCACATCTATACTCCATTTACCGAAATGTTGTAAGAGTCCTGGAAGAAATTTACTGTGGATGACATTGCAATTAAGGGACCAAATATAAAATTTAAAATTCCCAGCATCCCTCATTCATGTTCATGTGTAGTTGTACCAACATAACAAATTCAGTGCGATGAAGTTCTAAAGGATGAAACATGTCACAAGAAAATGTTTTCTATTTTGTCATACATTTATCCCTAGTAACACTCTTGATATATAAAAATATATATTGTTACCTCATATACACACACACACACACACACACATATATATATATATATATATATATATATATATATATATATATATATGTGTGTGTGTATAGTCAACAATGAAATTATTCATACACCTATTAATTTTGAATATTTTTATCCAGTTCTAAGAATCTAATGCCCGTATGATGTCAGGTTTTTTATATGTTAATAAGCACAAGAAAAAGAATATAAAACTCAATTATTAGAAAAATAGGTTAAATACAACAAATTTGACAGGTGAATTATGCAAAATAGGAAAAAACAAAGTTATTCATACAGTCTGAAAAATACAAAAATTGAACAATTTTCACAATATTAATAGTCAATCTTTATAACTTGCTGCAATGGTTTTCTAAAGTTTTTGATGAGATTTGAACAAGTCTTTTCTTGGATTTTCTTCCATTCTTTAATGGTTACACATTCTAATTTCTGAAGGTTTTTTTGTGACTGATGATTTCACTTCTTACTATAGATTTTTTAAATAGGATTCAAGTCAGGACTCATTGAAGGCCATGACAGAACTGTAATTTTCTTTTTCTAAGCCATGCAGTCACTGATTTAGACATATGTTTAGGATCATTATCTTGCTGGAAAGTAAATTGCTGACCTAGATGAAAATTTTGCACTGATAGTTGTAGATTTTCAACTAGAATTTTGAAATAGTTTGCAGATTTCATTATTCCTTTTATTGCAATTAATTGTCCAGTCCCCCTTGAGCTAAAACAACTCCAAAACATCATCGAACCACCTCCATGTTTTAATATTGCCACTGTGTTCTTTGGGAGGAAAGTCTCATGTTTCTTACTCTAAATTTTCTGTACATCATTTTGTTTCACCACTCCATAGTACTTATTCTCAAAAGCAATTTTCTTTGTCCAAGAACGTTTTGGCAAAATTAAACCAATCAACGATATGACATGGTTTGTAAAGTGGGATTCACTGTGATCATTTTCCATACAACCCATTTCTATTTGAATAACATTGTGTGAGTACTTTCACTGATACTCATCATATCCAAACTTTTGGTGATGTTTTTCAAAACAACTCTTGGGTTTATATTAACCTCACAACACAGATTTTGTGCAGTTCTTGGTGACAATTTGGATTTTCTTCCATCTCCAGGCAAATTCTCTTTCGTGCTAAACTGTTTAAACTTCTTTATAATAGACTGTACTGTAGATCTAGGGATAGCTAACCAGTTTGAAATAGTGCTGTAACTATTTCCTGACTTATGGAAGTTAATAATTCTTTGTCTCAAGTCAACACTAATCTCCTTTGTCTTCCCCATTGTGTTGTTAATGTAAGAATAACAATGGAAATGCTTAAAGCATCACGTGATGTTATTTGCTAGAATTATCACAAATATTCTATTGAATAAATCAGTCTAGAAGGCTTCACCAATAAAATACTTATGTAAATTGCTTATACTTACATGAATCAGTCAATTTAAAATGATATTTTTTACAGTACGAATAATTTTGTCTTTTCCTATTTTGTATAATTTGCCTGTCAAATTTGTTGTATTTTACCTATTTTTCTGAAAATTGAGTTTCATATTCATTTTTGTGCTCAATAATAAAAAAAAACCTGACACCATAAGGGTATTAGATTCTAAGAAATGGTTAAAAATACTCAAAATTGATGTGTGTATGAATAATTTTGACTGTATATATATGTTCAAATCGTGTAAAAGCAAAATTGTTCAATTGTTAGAATAAGCTCTGAGCCGTTATTAATGATTAAAGATATCTTACTGGTATTCTCTGTGGTTTTTATAATCCTACTGGACACTACTTTGAGCAAAAAGAATGCATAATTACTCTCTAAGCTTAACAGAAGTATCATGATGAAATCAATCATAAATGAAAATGATATGTTCATCATTAATTAATCATATCTAAGGCTCAGAAGCTCACGAAGTATTGAAATAAAGTTCAAATATATACATATATATATATATATATATATATATATGAAGAAAATATCTGGAAAAACAAAACCAAAAATCCTTAAAATGCGATTATATTTGTTTTAATATGAATGAAATGTCAGCGTCTGACGTTTCAGTTTAATAACAGATTCATGAACCAATTTCATTTATCTGTTTTGATAAGACTTGTTTTTATGTCCATCATTTTCGTCGCCGTTATATTGATTATAAAAACAATTGTATTTTTAATGAATATTGTCCTGAAGAAGGTTATTTTAACTGAAACGTCAGATGTCGACATTTCATTCATATTAAAACAACATAATCACATTTTAAGGATTTTTTTTTTTTTCCAGATATTTTCTTCATTCTGTCGGATTTATATCCATTTATATTTGCTTATCATATATATATATATATATATATATATATATATATATATATATATTCCAGGATCATTTTCCAACTTATTCAAGATGATATTTCTCCTTCTCTAACCTTCTAATTATCTGTCTTAGGGTTTCACAGGTTTCACGTATAATTTCATTTTCAAGTCTTTGGACTTCATAGCTGAAGCTCTTCTCTCACATGCCAAACATCTTATGAATTGTGTTTTATCTTTTCTAATGGATCTCTTTAGCTCTAAGTTGAAATGTTGATCCCTCTTCCTGTTGTGACCTCCTGATCTAGTTTTCCTCACTATGGTTCCCTCTTTTTTTAAAATTATTCACTGTTCTCTTGATGGTTCTTGGATGGACTTTGAAGATGGAAGCCAGAGTATGAATATTGGTACCATTACTGAAGGCCTGAATGATCTTTTTCCTCTCACCATTGCTCAGTTGGAAAGACAGTGTGGCTGACACAACAATGATTTTAAACTGCTCTCTTTCTAGCTGAATAATTCAAAAGGTTTCTCAGTAATTCTTATCACAAGTGGTTTCAAGATGGGTGAATATCTTATTTGAAAACTTGGTAAAAAAACGCAGGTAGTTTAGTGTTTTTTACATAGTAAACATTTTGTTGGATGGATAATTATGCTGCTATATGATTTGGATAAATTTTCTGTTACACTGGATATATATATATATATATATATATATATATATATATATATATATATATATATTGTGAGTTAATTTATATATTAAAGCTAATATATATATATATATATATATATATATATATATATATATAGCTTTAATATATATATTGTGAGTTAATTTATGCATTATATATATATATGTATATATATATGTATTGTGAGCTAATTTATATATTAAAGTTATGTATATATATATATATATTGTGAGTTAATTTATATATTAATGCTATATATGTGTGTGTATATATATATAGCTTTAATATATATATATATATATATATATATATGTATGTATATATAGACACTTATGCATAAAATTTGCTCGCACATTTGTACATAGCATATACATAAGTATTGTGCACATTGTGTGTCTTCATAATATGTTGGAGTAAACAATTATGATTTAGGTCTTGTATTTTCAATATTTATTAAAATGTTAAAAAAGCTAAAATATTCTATTAAGAAAGAAACAGAGAAGTGAAAATGAAATCATTTGTTTTAAATCTGTCAATTTTTGAAAACTCTTTCAAAACAGGAAAATACAAAAGAAGTCATAAAAAATTGTCTACTATATTTAAAAATGTTATTCCAATGTACATTATTAATTTAATTAGTGACGGCTTCTACTAGCAAGCCATATAGCTACTGGTAGTAAATGACAATGAAAACTTCAAGATATCATGATCTAATGGTGTGCTAGTTAATGTAGATATAAAGATATAAGAGAAAGCAGGCACATTTTTGGAGAAAAAATAAAAACCTAAAATCTGACTAAACAAAATGATCAGCCTCTTTAGACAGAAAATTCACTTTCTTCAATTATGTAAGATAAATTCTGAGATATTAAGAAACAGAAAGGCTAATTTCGAATTTACATTGAAAATTAGCTTTTCTACCCAAACTGTAAAAGGAAAAATAGATCTGTAAGAAAAAAAAATGCAATTTCTGAGTTAGTGATTAGATTTGCTTTTGTTTAGCCTGAAAATAAGGAAGTTACCTAACTGCTGGCAAGATAATGATGTTTTCTCAATAAAACTTAGAGATAAAATACATTTTAAAAAAGATACCTAAATTTCAAGTTCATATAAATTTTACTTTATATGATATTTCTATAATTCTAAAAAAAGTCATGTAAATAAGTGTCCTTCACTCAGGTTTATTAATTTCTTATTTCATTTACCCAGGTACTGAATAGTTAAACTTGTACTTGTCTCTATCTTAGTGCATTAAACAATGAGCCAATGTAGCTTACCGAAGAAAAATATTCGTTTGCAGCTAACTAGATTTTGTACTGCTCCCATACATTGTTATGCCCTTATTTTTTTTTTTTAAATCTACTTCTTCCAATGCTGAAGTTGTCATTAATATTGGCTTAAACTTAACAAGGATAAAATTTAAGAAAACAGAACAGTGTATATTTTAGATTCACTGAAAAAAAGAAAAGAATAACTAATGGCATTTCAAGGGAAAAAATATAGAATTGTAACTCTAATGCACAGAATTAGATAACATTCTTCTCATATGAAGAAAAGTGTATTAAAAACTTTGAAAATAAGTAAAAGGGCATATATAAGGTGTGTAATTCCCCCTCCGCATAAATGCAGATGATGTGCATATATATATATATATATATATATATATATATATATATATATATATATATATATATATATATATATATGTGTGTGTGTGTGGATACACTTATGCATATGCATGTACGTTTATTTTATGTAAATATGTACAAAACAGCCGAAAATGTTGAATAATAAATCAGATTACAAAGGGATGAAAGAAAGATGGAAGAAATGAGAAAAATAATCTAAGAAAGTGGAAAAATTGAAAAATTTATAAACCTTGGTTGAAAAACAAAGAGCCATAACTCAACTACTTTTCCGCAGGGAAAAAAAGATGAGATTGTGCGTATAAGAAAGATGAGCCTTTAAGTAAGTAAAAATAAGATATGGAGATAAAATTACTAGCTGAGGAAATTCTAATTGGGTTCTAGAGAACAGGAACCTTTATAAAAAAAAAAAAAGAATTAAAATAATAGCAGCCATATATATTTGAGTAGGTGCATTTCTATCTATCTATCTATCTATCTATCTATCTATATATATATATATATATATATATATATATATATATATATATATATATGTGTGTGTGTGTGTATGTGTGTGCATATGTAATATGTATACAGTATGTATATTTTAATGTATATATCAAAATAGCATAATTTGCACAAATGCCATCTGTTTAAAGATGAAAAAATTTTTAAATAGACAAGTTGAAATATGAAGGTGAGTGAAACTGCATCTAAGCAAGCAGATAAAGATGAAAGCAGTAACTAAGAAAACAAAAACATTGAAGCCAATTGAAGATGGTGAGAGCATTATGGTTCAAGTAATGGAACAAAGTCTATGAGGTTATAGAAGAATCACTGCAAGTGAAGAGGGTGGGGGAGTAATTTCCCTATTGCTTTAATTAAAAAATATATATATATATTTAAAAATAAATTTAAAAAAATGATAAAATCAAAGTTATTTCACTAAGGAAAATTATTTTTAATATAAAAATATTTTCTTAAAAAAAACAGAATATCAATTTATGTCGACACTTTTCAGATTAGCAAACTTAATTAAAATAAACTAAAAATAAATTAAAGGATTATCTATTTTATGGAAGATTTTAGAATAAATTTGTATTGCTGGAGTTTAGATGCATGTAAAGACCAAGTGTTGAATGGTGAGATTGGTTGTGCATTTTCACCATTGACCTAATGAGGAAATTGTCATTTTGCAATCATTCAATTGAGATCATATATAGCATTTTATTTTTAAGGAAATAATGGTTTACTTTTTTGTCAATAGTCTGACATTATTTATTATTACAATATATCTAATATTTAGTGGGTATATGTGTTTGAGTAGAGGTCTTTATTTTTCAAGGCCAGTAGATGAAATATTGCTTAGAACTACAAAGGATAGGAAGTTGTGAAGAGCCAAAATTGTTCACATCCGGAAGGAATACAGGACGTAAAAGAAAGTGGTATATTGTCACAGTTCAAATTTGCATATTGTTGTGCTAGAATTATTCATTAATGTTTATAATAATGATAAGCAGTATTTCACTATGTTAATAAAAAAAGCCCTCACTACTAATAATATTGTCTATAATTTTTAGAAGTGTCTCTATTGTTAAGTAGTTGAGTGTCTCAGGTGTGTATTTGCTACCCAGCAAAAGTTCTGAACTGATAGCCTTCAGATAATGTAAACTTGTGCTTTAATAAGTTGACCTATTCCACTGGCAGGTGAAATGGGTTCTGCCCATTGAGTTGTATATAAACTTACAGATTTTCCCTTTTTTTTTTTTTTTATTAATTTTTTTGCTTGGTGAAGTTATATCAGATTAGATCATCAGCTATTCAATTAAAATCACTCCAAATAGTTCTTTGAATCTTAGTGGCATTATTACCTTGCTTGAAGTGAATTTATTAAAAATAAATAAATAAGGGTTGCAGAAGTGGGAATTTTGAACTGGTAGAGCAAGGATGTTCTGAACTCCTGGAGACAATGATAATGATGATATGAAAATGCAAATTTTAAATAATCTATGTCACATGACATGGGACATTGCAGAAATACCCCAGATATTTCATATGAGCATTGTCAGGCATTTGAAAACTCTTTGATTGATGAATTGCTACAATGTTTTGCTGTTTGGAATAAACTTTAAAGGATTGCATTTACGTCTTTGATTTTTTGATAATTGCAAATAAAATTATGCATTTTGGTAAAAAACGATAACAGGCAATATGGAGCAAAACAGCTCCTAGGGAAATGTGTTTATAGCTTTTGCAAAGTCATTAATGTGAAAGTAAATACAGTATACTAGTTGTTTGCATTATTAAAATCCTTCATTCCCACAATGTTTTAGTTGAACTAATTCACGGCATTTGTAAGGCATGCAGTTAGTTACAAAGAATGTTTTCTTTTTTTATACATCCATTTCTTTTTCCATCAAAGAAGAGAATTCATTCTTTCTTCACAGATTATACACTTGAAGCAAGCTGTAAAATGGATTAGCTGAAATAGTGTATTAAAAACAAAAGAAATGCTAAAAAATAAGTCCAATAGTCTGAACAACTCTTACAATAACTAACAGTGATTTGGAATGCACAGTGCAACAAAAGAAATTTCCTTTTTCTTCATATTTTATTCATTTCTGCTTAAAGGCAAAATTTAGTGTCCATTTTTTATGTTAAATAAAATATTTTAAACTTTGATTTTCTAATTTCAAACTTTTCCACTTAAATCTCAAGACAAAATCCAACTATAAAAATGAAGCCATTAAGATTCACAGCTTTTTTTTAAAACTGTGAACACCTAATTAAAATCATTTTTTAATGTGATTGTTAATTTGATGTGGTTTGTATGTTTTAACTCAATTTAAGTAAAGCTAGCATTAAATCTGATTAAATGTAGTTTAAAAACATGCTGGAATCTGAACAAAAGCCAAAAAAAAAAGACAAACATTACGTTTTGCTAGCATTTCTTATTCATTCCTTTCTGTACATCAATCATCCTTATTTATATTATTTACATTTAGACTAATATCCTCATCACTGATATTATTATTTTTTCAGCTATTGTACTCTCTTCATGTATATATCAGTTCTAGTAACCTTTAAGTGATTTTGAACTGAACTTTTTATTTACATAAGGGTTTGAGTTTGAAACTAATAAGAACAACAAAGATGATGAGATTCATCTGAATGTAAATAATGTAAAAAATGTTAACACCTCATCTTAGAAATTCAGACAAAATTTGACTGTTCTCAGTGTTACCCATTCCCCAAATTATTAACCCATATCATGTTGGCCCTTTAGTAATTCCCACATTAAAACTAAAATGTTGTGATTAGAAGGATAAAAATGATTCCAAAAAATCAGGCAAAAATTAACATTTATTCAGATAAGAGATTTAACTTGAGATCATCTTTTTGATTCAAATATGCATATATATTGTATTTGATGTGCATTGGGTCATATATTCATTTTAGTACTAGATACACACACACACACACACACACACACACACACATATATATATATATATATATATATATATATATGTATGTATGTATGTAATGTATGTATGTATGTATGTACTAAGAATAAATAAACATTTGTTCTTCACTGTTAAATGTAACTCTGAGTTGCATGTTGCAATTGTCTGGCATAAATTAAAAACTGACCGTCGTCGTAAAAATGTCAATAGATATATATAACTGATTGATAAGATAATGGAGCAGTCCATTTACTTATGAGAAAAATAAATTGGACACAAAATGAATTGATGACAAAAAAGTATTGATTAAAAAAATGAATTGGTTTATAAAAATATATATCAATATTAAAAAAAGTATTGCTAAAAAATGAATTAAAAATAATATTCACACACACACACACACACATATATATGTATGTATATATATATATTGATTAAAATGGATTAAGAAGAAATATATATATATATATATATATATATATATATATATATATATATGTATATAATTTTGTGATGAAAATAATTTTTTTACCAATTTAATTATTTTTCTAAGAAGTAAATAGACTGCTATGCTATCTTAGCATCTACTTAGAAATATTGATATATCACAACAGTCAGTTTTTAAGAAGTTATTTATTATTCTTTAGTATTCTATTGACAATGTGGGCTGTCTTAAAAGACAGGCTTTTGAATACTGAATTTCAGCCATGTAGGCTTCACACAGAATTGGAAGATTAAAGTAACATGGTCTTATATGCCCCCATCTTCCTGTTTAGTCATGTGTAATACTAAGCAAAGACTCTTAAGAATGTCCAAATAACATATTGCACTTTTGATGTAAAATTGAGGTAATAAACTCTTCCCCAAACCCAATTTCCATTATTTAGTCTTATGTGGTACCAAGCAAAGTAAACATTATGAATACCCTAATGATATATTACCCTACTTATGATAATATTTGGATGATTGAGATAATACAATCTTCCCACCTACCCACAGACTTTTCCTCTGTTTCATCTTGTGTGGTACATGGTGTTCCTTATTTACAGCAAGAAAGCCCAAATTATGTATTGCTGTTCTTGTTATATTATTTGAAGGATTGATGTAATAAGGTATTCCTTGAACCTTACCTGATTTTCCATAAATAGGCTTTTCTGGAAAGAGGCTAAGTAAAGAGTAAATATATCTTAATGCTATTTACATTATTTACAGTCAGATTAATGTCCTCTTCATTGTTGTGATGATCATAATATTTCAGCCATTGTGTTTTTCAGCCTTCTTCATGAAGCCTCCAAAGCAGGCCTAGTGTAAATATAAATACCATATGTGAGAAATTAAGAAAGAAAGATAATTATGTGTGATAAATGCCAGCAGTTCATAACACTGGCACATTGGCAAAAAAGTGAAGTGGCAAAAGAAAGGCAAGAGAAAAAATGGAAAAGTTCTGGCAGAGAGAGAAAAGATTGACATCAAGGCTGCTGCAGCAGAAAAGAAGGCAAGAGAAACATTCATTTTAAGGCACTAAGTTGTAATTGTCCCATGAAAATAATAATCTATAGAATTAAAATGCTAATTATGGAATTTGATGGCATAATAATTGTGAGATCAATCCTTAGTCTGAGTAGTATGAATATAATAAGACAAAATGGAAACAAGATTAGCAATAACAAGGACAGTAGAATGAGAATAATCTGTCTATAAGATGAATAAATGGTTCAGTTTGAAATACCCTGAAGGTTACCCAGATCAACAGACATCTGAAAAGGGCCAAAGAGTGCAACAGCTGAGATTTTGTGATAATAGTAACAAAGATGGGGACATTAGTATGATTGTAAATAAAGGGGCAATATATCATCTGGGTATTCTTCATACTTGCTAAGTTGATGTTCATAAAACATGGATGGTGAACAAAGACTGTATTTTGTCTGTCATGTAGATATAAAAAGTAAAACAAAATAACATGAAAGTATTGCATCTGAATTTCTGGAATAAGAAGTTATCATTATTAACCTTATTTACAGTCAGACCTATCTTTTTTGTTACAATTGCAGTGTTTTGGCCATCTTCAGAACCCTTCAAATAAACCCTCTTTTTAACCCACATGAGTGTATTGTTCATGTTCTACTCTCAATGTCTGTTGATATCTTGTTCTGTTTTAGTACTTACATTATTTACAGTCAGTCTGATATCTTCATTGTTGTTGTTATTGTCACAACGTTTCAGCTGTTGTGCCATCCAGACATCTTCAGGTGTCTGGGACAATGTATATATATAACTGGCCACTCATATTCAAGGATACCCATCTACTAGAGCAGCTAGCCAATCCCTATTGCAGACACTTGCTCAGGTACATTTGTGTTTATTCAACACCCACGGAGCCCACCCATGATTTATACTACTTAGTTACAGTTTCTGGGAAAGAGCGGGCTATCTAGCATGATCAACACTTTGAACAAGGCCAACACGTGCAAGCCCTTGGCCACAATGACATGTGACTTTGTGCTAGCACAGCTGTTGACTGCTTCCATGTGTTCCTTTTACCCAATTTTACTCACAAGGCTTGGGTCAACCCATGGCATAGTTTTCAGGCACTTTCCAAAGGTGCTGCACGCTGAGATCAACACTTCTACTTTGATAGCATCGGGAAGTTTCCTTCCTGACAAATCGACCATGGTGAGATTTGAACCCAGGGCAAGCAATAACTGAATACGAAAAGAGGACAAGATAAAATATCAGTCGACACACAGAGAGTAGAACAGGAACAATCAATGTAACAAACTCGGCTAGAATTTGAACTTGACTTTCAAATTTCTCAGTAGAAACTGTAATCAATTCGCCCCACATCTATAACTAAAATTTAGTAAATATTACAAATACACAAATGATATATTGTTTGACTAAATATTAAGAAGAAACAAATGATGTATGGTCCATCTTGTTAGATTACTAAATTGAGGTAATCCAGAATTTTCTTTAGTCTTCTCTGATTTGTTCCTTTAAATTTCGAGTAGTACTAAGCTTTTCTTAGTATATATTAATAAGGAAAAAATATATTGCTAATCTTTTAATAATATTAGGAGGATTAAGCTTTTCTTACACTCATCCTTTATTTTCTCTATTGAGTAGTACTTTGCTCATCTCAGTAAATATTAAGAAGAAACAAATGATATATTGCCTCTCTCACTATACTATTAGAAAGTGTGAGGTAATAGTGCCTGTTGTAGAGTAGCTGAATACCCCCACAAAATGGACTGGTCTAAGACTATTTAAACAGCACTCTCTCTTACAGGGAGAGGAGTTAACAATTAACTGTTTATTACATTAGTCTGCATTCCCAACTTTGTACCATATTATTCTCTGGAATAAACTACTTCTTAATTTCTATATGTGTGTCAAACTTTCCTATTTATGACACAACTGTCTCCATTAACAACACTTGATTTCCACTATTTAGCCTATAGTATTACTATACTGAGCTTTGTAAATATTAATTATAACCATATAACAATTAACAAGTTTTACATATAACCATATATCAATTAGTAAATATTGAGCATAACCATATATCAATTCATAATGTATATAACTATATATCAATAAGTAAATAATAAGTATAAAGGAAATTGAATATAGAATAGGTTGCATCAGAAGTAGTTTTTCTCAACATTGCAAATTGTTGCAAAACCAAAACATCAACATGAAAACTCGAGTCATGTTCTTTAATAGCATGGCACCAAACCTGTTTAGAAATTTCAAAACTGTTAGCTCTAAACTTTCTCAAATCAATGGCTAAAAAAGGGATTGAGTGAGTGAAGACTGAGGGTCTTGGCAAAGATTATCCTTCTTTGAACATTGTAGACTGGCACTACAGAATCACAGACAACTGCACGAAATAAAAGAAACCACATCACTTGAGGACTTTCAACAACAGCAACAACTAAAATAGATACCACATGTAACTTTAAGAGAAACTAAGGGCATAATCAAGATGTTGGCATTCCACACCACTTCAAATAAAAGGTTAGGAAGGAAATTGCCAGCAATACTGGAAAGAGAGATAATAGATACTGAACTTGAAAAACCTATTTTCCTTAAAAATTCTTTTAAGAGAAAATTTTTAGCAATTTCAACCAAAAGCAGTACTGGCTGTTCAGTCAGTTATTGACAAATGTTTCTTTGTAGGGAGTCGGTTAATTTTATCATTACCAGATGCCTATATCAGTTAGTAAATATTAAGTATAATCCTATATAAATTAGTAAATATTGTGTATAGCCATTTACCAATTTGTACATATTAAGTATAACAATCTATACATTAGTAAATATTGAGTATTACCATATATGACTTTTTATAATATTATAAAATTTCTGATTATTTTCTTCCCTTCTACCACTAGAATTTTCCATTATTTTCTCTTCTGTGGTTTTAGGCAATGCTCAGAAAATATTAAGAATAACCAAATGTTATACCGTTCTTGTTATAATATCCAGAAGGTTGAAGTAATACAGACTCTCTCCCTATCTCTGCAAGATTTTTTTCCTTTATGATTGTGTTGTGAGAAGTTAGACTTTAGTGATACATTACCATTCTTGTTATGATATTTGGAAAATTAATTTAAGAATCTCTTCCCTCCTCACCTGTATATTCCTTATTTAGTCTTGGATGCTATTAAGCTAAACTTAGTAAATATTAATAATACCATAACAATAAATTGTCCCTCTTGTGATAATTTTACACTTTAATTGAATAATCAATAATACTTATATTTCCTTGATATGGTTCGTCATTTTGCTGAATGTTATTTTCTTATAAAGCTATAAAATATAAATTGAGGATATTGAATGCTAATTTTCTACGCAGGTAACCTTCACACATTTGTTTAATTTACATAACATAGTCTTTTTTATTCCACTCTCACATACACAATTTCCCTTAAAGAATATATTTACATTATAATTTTCTGTGATTCTATATTTATTATTAATTATGACTCTAAGCTAATATAAATTTATATTATTGTAAATAACCTTGCTCATTAGTAACATTACTTTTCTCAGGAATGGTACTGCTGTGTTTTTCGACAGCCTCCTCCATTTAAAATTTTTTTTTTTTATTATCCTATTTACTACAAAGCATTCCAAGTTCTTAATTGCATTCTTATGAAAGGAATCGGCAATAATTCTCATCCAAAAGAGAAAGATAAAACATATGTTATCCATTATTCAACAAATGTCTCATTGTTTTCCTGACTTCATTTGTTTGTACCTATCTTTGTCAAATGTAGACAAACATGTTGTTGAACTGAAACCTCAGAGAATTTGTTGTTTTGCAAAGTCTTCTTTTCATTTTCTACTTCACTGAGCTTATTTTCCTAACACTAATGGATAATATTTCTTATCGTACAACCCTTTTTCTTTCAACATCATCAACTTTGTATCTTTTAAAATCTGTTGCATTATATTTATCTGTTATTCTCTCTCTCTCTCCCTCTCTCCCTCTCTCTCTCTCTCTCTCTCTCACCACTACCAATTTATGCATATATATGATGTATGTATATTATCTGCCTGTATGTAGTTGTATATTTTATGAGTAGACTTTTTCATAAAGAAACATTGGCTGAATCTGTAATTTTATTATTTTCTATGACCTCAATGCTCTCTTTTATTGCCTTAGCTAATCTCTCCCTCCTGATTCTCCTTGTTTTCTATTGGAAGCTCTAGATATGTAATTCTTTCTGAATCCATTATCATTATTAGGAAACTAATATTTCCTCTGAGGTTTTTATAGTAAATATACAATGCTGAAGTCATTGTTGCCAACATGATGATGATGATGATGATGGTGACAATGTTTTTAATTCTTCTTCATCTTTTTCATCTTTGTCTTCTTTTTTATCTTTGTCTTTGTCATCTTAATCTGTCTTCTTCCTCTTCCTCCTCTTTTTGTCTCCTTAGTCTTCATTTTCTTCTTCTTTGTCTTCTTAGTCTTCTTCTTTCTCTTCTTTTTCTTCTTCTTCTTTGTCTTCTACTTTGTTGTCTTCTTTGTATCTTCTTTTCTTCTTAGTCTTCTCCATTTTCTTCATTTTTTTGTCTTCTTTTTCTTCTTCCTTGTATTTTCTTCTTTGTCCTTTCTTCTTCTTTTTCTACTTCTTTGTCCTTCTTCTTCTTCATCTCCTTCTTGTCTTCTTTATATTTTCTTTCTTGTATCTTCTTTGTCTTCTTCATACCTTCTTCCTTTTTCTCTTCTTAGTTTTCCCCTTCTTCATCTTTTTTTGTCTTCTTTGTCTTTTCTTTTTTGTATATTCTCATTTGTCTTCTTAATCTTCTTTTAAATCTTTTTTCTTCTCCTTTTTATCTTCTTCTTTATCCTCTTCTTTTTTTTTTTGTCATCTTCTTCCTCTTTTTGTCTTCTTTGTCATCTTTTTTCTTCTTCTTCATATCTTTCTCTTCGTCTTCTTAATCTTATCTTTCTTCTTTCTCTTTTTTGTCTTCTTCTTTGTACTTCTTTCTTGTTTATCTTCTTCTTTGTCTTCTTCTTCAAATGGAAATAAAAAAAAATGACTCATCAGACTTTGCTCTTTTCATGCTATCAGAAACACAAATCAACTTGATCAGTTGCACGACGGTTCATTTTGCACTGAGTATTTCTCTTTCTCTCCTTGCAGTTCGTTTATCCTTTGCACTTGATGAGTCAAAGTTCCACTTTAACAAGGAGTGTTGTGAGTGCTCTGCAAAACAGGATGACATCAGTATAGGTCTATGAACCATTTTCCTGTGGCTAATATTGATAAATGTTTTTATTATGTGAAACAGTATATATATCCACCTGCTATCATGTAACTCTTCTGTATTTCCCTTGAGAAAGACCTATGCAAAATGGAAACACAATCATTCCAATATCTGGTCCAATGTTTTGTCATATATGATGTATCTGTTTCTATATATTTATCTTTGTAAGATCCAAAAAGATTTTTAATTTAAATTGTTAGTCATTCATGATCATTTACAAGGGTAAGAACTGTGGTAGCAATTTTCTTGCAAATCATAGACAGCATATCTGGTATTATGTAATTTTAGTAAGTGTAGCTTAGTATAGTTGTGGCACAACACTGAAAGCATAGAGCACCCAGTGAGGATCAAACTCACTAGTCACTCATAACTGATCTAGCAAGACAAGCTTGCTAACCATTACACAATGCTGAAGTGCTCAGAATGTTTGGCATTATGCAATGTCTGAAATTTTCTGAAACTACAAGAGAAATTCCTCTTGGAGGTATTTCACATAATCTCTCTCCATGAAATGTTGCATTTCAAAATATATAATTAAAATCTGAAATAGACATTTGTAGGCGATAACAAGTTTTATAAATATTTTGCTGAAAAAGGACGATGCAAAAATGCTAGGCCACCAGCTAAAATTTTACCTTTCAATTCTTTTCTTAAGTTAAAAAGAAATTAATTTTTTTTGCAGATAGTGACTTTTATTCTTAGAAAAAAGAGAAAACATTAAAATATGCAGTTAGTAATAAATGTTGCTGTCTTTGACTTGAATAATTTCCTCAATTCAATATGGTATTGAATAGAACAAGATTCATATTTTCTCATTGGAAATTTTTTTCTGATTCTTCTTGTTAGTAATCCCAAAGCTCTTGGAGATTGCATGGTTTTCATTAGAGCACATTTCATCAGTTCCCACCATATTGATTCATTTATATTGAGATTAGGACTTTATGCTGGCCACATCTTCATCTACATGAAACCTTTTTGTTGCCCAATCATTATAGTCAAGCAAAAGATTAGACTGCAGTAAATTATTATAGCTTTTGGTGTTTAAGTTTTGATTAACTTACCAATTTTTTTCTACTATCACTTTTAATGCAACCCCACTCCATTACATGTCCACCACTAAATTTTACTGTCTTCATGGTGTATCTTGCATTGTTTTTTTCTCCCACTTGTCTTCTTATGAATTCTCATTAGAATATAACTTTATTTTATATTAACCACTAAAAATGACTTTTTTGCCACTTTCTAGCCTCCCATGTTATATGTTCTTTTGACCATTTCGATCTTCTATTCTAGTGTTTTTTGGTTAATACTGTCTTTTCACCCATTCAAGTTGTTTTTCATAATACTTTATGTTGTGGATTCCAGGATGAAATCCGGTCTCCAATGAATGACAAATGCAGGAATGAAATATAGCAAATAAATGTATTTACACAATAATACAATTGGTAATGCAGTTAGTAGATCCAGAAATGCAGTTAGTAGCAATAATAATATATATATGTATATATATATATATATATATATACAGTCTGGTACATCCAGTCTTGCAGTAGGACTTCCTTAGAGTCTACGTGCTTGTAACTGTGACTTCTACAAGCGGTTACCTCACACCATTACCCTACCTCCAACTCAATCACAATCTCAGTCTCTGTTTTTACTGACTCTGGGTATTTAACGGCAGCAGTCTAAGTACACACTGGTTGAGTCCATTTGCATGAAAAAGGGGTGGACCCCATAACACTTTATATACTGTGTCAACTGAAACTTTACTGTTAAAACTGCATTCACTCTTCACTTGTCTAGCTTTTAATTTTGTATTGTCTATAAAGAATCTCACAATCTTTCTTTCATCTGTTTTGTTTATCCTTTGTGCTCTTCTAGTTTTCTTTGCATTTAAAACATTTCCAGTAGTAGTAAGTGAATTTTGGGTGATTTGAACGCTGTTTCTGGAAATTGAAAGCCTCTTAGCTATCTCTCATTGAGTCTTCTTCCCCTTCAAAGTCACAACCTTCATCTTTGTTTCAGTAAGTTTTAGTGTAAAAAAAAGCAAGCTAATGTTCAATTACAATGACTTGTCACAGTACCAAATTTTCATGTTAATAGGATAGAACAATTCCTACTTAGAAATTTGTATATTATCATGGATTAATCATCTCTGATCTTTCATTGCTCCAATAATTTTGTGTGGCCTTTTGTCAGCTTCAAGCTGATCAAAGCAGTGTATCTTCTGTTAGAAGGCACCTACAAAAACAAAAGTTTTTAATCCTCAAGATCAAAAGACACTATTGGTAAAAGCATGCTGCTAAAATGTTTAAATTTCTCAATAAAGGTGTATATTCATTTTATGTAGTCACTCCAAAATGTTTGCATGACCATGTAGTCTGATTTTAAAGTTAAAGATTGCTATCATCTTAATGATTTGAATATAAAAACAACCAAGCATCAATAAGTCTTATGGTTTATAATCAAATAGTTTAATCTGTAAACTATCAATTTGAAAAAAAAAAAATCCAAAATAGCACCTCATCAAATCTGTTGTATGACTAATAGAACAAATTAAAACCAGGGACATACCAGTCAGCTTCAAAAGAGACACTTAGTGAACTGCATGGTTTGGCAAACAGTTAAAAAATAGGGTCTCTCCTGAGAAGGAAGTGCTGTTTTATCTGTAATGCATTTTGTATACTGATAGTATTCTACAGTAGAAAACAGATAAGGGATTTAGTTTAACTACAGTGAGAGAATAACAAATCTGATAGTGAGACAATAATGCCCAAAAGAGAGAGAATGGCATGTTCTGTGCTGATATTTGGTCATTCGTCAGGTTTTTGGAAGTGGGTTGATCTAAGAACATTCCAGCTATATTTAAGGTTTGGTTGTTTAAGATTTAAAAAATTTTAAAAATTTTGAACAATTTTTCTGCTTTTTGGGGAGAATTGGAGCATAAATTGTCACCCATTGTTTTATGAGTGTTTTTGACTTTCATAAGTCATTATTAATGTTTTTTTTTTTGCTGGTTCATAAAACTGTGAATAAAAAGCAACCAGTCAACATAAAAAAAACACAAAAGCTTGGTAAAAAGCAATATGGATTTATCCATTTTTAAGTTTTCTTCAGCACACACACACATACACACAAACTCGCATACACAACTTGAAAAAATAGAATGAATTTGTCCAAACTGAGTTCACTTTATTTAATATTTTTTATCAGCTGTCATCTTGAACTGTTAATTTTAGTAATGATTAATTAAGTTATTAATGCAAAAAGTTACTGATGATCTGAGATATCAGAATCTAATTAAAAATTTGATGTTTAATTCAATGCAATTATTAAAACTTTTTGCTGATGTTATTATTTGGAATATCTTACTTTTTAAAAACTTAATTTTCCGAAACAAAAATTCTGGCATTTGCGAAGATTCATCAAATTAATAAAATAAAGTTTTGAAAGCCATTTTATTTTATGCAGATTTTCTTTTTTTCTTTTTAGAACTAATTTTAATTAAAAATATACATTTTATAAATCTCTTACAATTCTAATTAATGCTGATAATGTACACTTCAGAAAATTGATATTTTGTTACTGTTTAGTAATAGGAGATAGACCCATTCCATTAGCATTTGGCAAGCATTAGTCCAATTTTAGATTACCAGCCAACAAGATCAACAAATACTGATGACATAAAGCATGAATGATATCTAGATATAACATGCAAGGCCTTAAAAATAAAAATATAAGAGTAGCATTGTGTAATAAACTAGAGTTAAAATCAAATAATGTTTACTTATCCTTAGCCAAAGTACATTAAACAATTCCAAGTATATCTAGATGGAAAAAGATCCTCCCACATGACAACAATCCTGATTTGAAAAGAAGTAAGCAGAAGAGAATGAACAAATAGAAGGGTGAATACTAAACAACAAAGAAAGGAAAAAAAAAATAGTTAATGATCTAAGAAACCAATAACTCTGAATAATTGGATACAAAATTATTGAAGCCAAACAGCGTAGATGTTGTATTAAAATGTGGAGAAAAGTGAAAAATCACAATAGCATCATACAATCAAAAACAAAAGAGATGTCCTGGTCTGAAAAATCAAATTGAGTCACACTTCAACCCTGAGCACACTAAGCTGAAGATGCTCCTATAAAATATATACCCTTATATATCTGAACATTACAGTTTCTGTCTTCAAACATAAACAATAACAAACCTAATGATGAGGAAGTAAAAAAAAACTATAAAAGAGCTAAAGAGTATTAAAGCATCACTTAATCTTGAAAAAAAGCATACATTCTGGAAATATAATCTATGTATTTTCTCTATGTGCTGCACCCCCTCAGGAAAAGGGTGATCATGACTTTCCACAACTTCCTGTCCCTTGCAGTTCGTAAAGAACTTTGTCTTTTTGTTATTTCTCTTAAGCTCTGTTCTACCATTCATTTACTCAAGCTCACTAAGTATGTCATGCATTGTTTTCCTCTGTCCCTCTTACCCTCAATTTGTCCCATGAGTATCAGATTTTCCAAGCCCTCCTTTCTCATTATGTGCTCTAGAAACATTGACGACTATCTCTTCCTGATGTTAAGTTTAAGTTTCCTTTTTGTTTCCATTTTCTCTAAAATGAAATTCTGTCTTTTAAATTTAACTGGTGAGTTTAAAATTCTTCTTCTTTTTGTACCGTATCCCCTTAGAACGTTGGCGATCATGGTTCTCCACAACTTCCTGTCTATTGTAGCTCTTAATAAACTTTATCTGTTACTTCTCATAAGCCCTGTTCTGCCATCCATTTACTCAAGCTCACTAAGTATGTTATGTGTTGCATTTTGCTGTCCTTCTTGTCCTTTATCTGTCCCATGAGTCTCAGATTTTCCAAGCCCTCCTTCCTCATTATGTACTCCAGAAACCTTAACTGTCATTTCCTGATGTTCCCAGACTACATAAATTTAAACAAGCTACCAGGCTGGCATCTTAGTTTCACCCTTTCACTGTCAAAATGGTTAAATGTAACAGTCTCTCCTTCTCAAACAGCTTCTTCTCCTGCACTTCCAGTCTGTGGAACTCCCTTCCCCTTACTTGCTTTGCTGATGACTATGATCTTCAAATATTCAAGTGTAATGTCAATCAACATCTGACATCTTGAGCTTGTTTCCTGTCCTTCTCTGTATCTTTTCCCCAAACATGCCTTTTTACTCTTGTTCTCAATCTTCTGTAACCCCTTGCATGCTAGTGGCACTCCTGCCTTGCTTGGGGTGAATTGCCTTAAAAAAAAACTCAATTTGATAAGTTTAATTGTTTTGTTTTGTACAAAATCTGGAGACAAGTATTTTCTGAAGATGTGAATGCAATTGTTGTTCTAGTAAATAAAAGTATCAGGATTTTAATTCAATTAATTAATTTAATTAATAGCTTAATTCAGAGGAAAGTATAATTAAATGTTGGTAAGTCAACAAAAAAACATTTTTTCAAATCAATAAGAACATCATGGATAATAATTCTTTTGACAGATACAATGAAAGCCTATAGATAAAATAAAACATAGAATATTCAAAAACCTGGATAGCCTATGGCATCATGTTTTTTTTAAAATGTTTCTTTCATGCAACCACACTGCATTTTCTTTTGTCTGTGTTAACCATTAGTCAGTTATGTGCCAGGTATGATACATGCTCAGGCAATCATGTATCTTTCGATACATGACTGACAAGGCAGATTTTTTTTTCCTGCAGTAGGTTGCCATTTCTTTCTGCAGTAGACCAGTTGCCATCAAAGGCTACAGAACCTGGTCTGTCCTGCTATTTACCCAGAGCTGGGGGTGGGGGGGGAGAAGAAGAGGATTCATACCTTTCTCAAGTGTATTAGCTCGTAAGTGAATGTAATGGATTCGACTGGAATTCAAACTTGGCTCTCTAATTCCTCAATCCGAGCTGCTATCTATTACTCCACCATGTTAACCGTGGAATGTTATAAAACAAAATGAAATAGTATACAGATTTATATTTAAATTTGTCCTGCTTCAGTCATTATCATACCTAAAGTTTTCACTCCAATTCCTCATGCAGAATTAAATTCAAATGCTTCTAGAATTTCAATCTGTTCCACAATATTTTGACTATTTTCACATAGAATTTAGTTGTTTGCATATTAGTAAGTAAAACAAGAAATTCTTTTCAGCTGAATCTGGCAGAAGGTCAAGTTTTAGGTGCAAACTGCTTTTCAGTCTTGCACACTAATCCTTTTTAAACACATGTTCAGCATTTTTTCTGACTTATCACTTCATTTTCCATCTTGTATAATTGTTTTATAATCTTTAAATACTCTAGTGCTTCTTAAGTATTATGCTATCTGCTTGTCAGCATCTTGCAATATATTCTACCACTTTTTTTGACCTCAGTATAGATATAATTTCTTAAAAGCTAAGAGTTCAAAATTATGCCAATGGGCTATGTCAGCAATAACTCAGTTGATAATAAATTTGTAGAATTCGATTCCATGTAGAAGTTAAGTTTTCTTTTCAAATAAATTTTAAGATTTCATTTTTTTGTTCATAATTCTCATTTTATAAGCCATGTCACTGTAGTGAAAGAGATAATCACCTACCTCAAAGAACAGTTTGTGTTTTGTGTGCAATCTGTCAAAGAAAAATTAACACTAGTTACCAAAAATCTGCTACTGCTTTAAGTATCAGAATCTATGTCAATGTTCTTTCCTCCCCTGAATGGCATGGCCAAACAGAAAAATTGTTCAGTGAATAAAAGCCATTGTTTTTCACTTATGAGGGTAGGATTTTCTCTGAACTTGATGGACAAACGTGTTTTTGCTGGTGAGAAGTGAAGGTTGGATTTGTGACTCCATTTTGTCATTTCCATGTTGCCTGTTGGACTGTTACAACAGACTATCATTTGAACTGTGATTTGGTTACAAGCATTGCAGATGAGAGACAGAAGAAACCTATTGCAGGCATTTATTGCTACTATAAATTTACAGTTTTCTTTTCTTTACTACAACAATCACTTCAGGATGTGGGTACTCATGTCTCTCCACAAAATTCTATTCTTTGTATCTTTAAGTAAGTTTGTTTCTTTACTATCTCACCCAACTCCTGTTCTGACATCCATTTGCACAAGTTTATTAAGTTGTCTACCCACTGCTTTCATTTGTACCCTCTTATCTTCAATATTCCGTGTGAATGTAAAATTCTCCAAGGTTTTTCTCGTTATGTGATGTAGAAACTTTTACTGTCTCTTTCCGATTGTAAATATAATGTTTTTTGTTTCTGTTTTCATTAAAACTTCCTTGTTGCTCACATGCTTTGTCCATGGTATTATTCTCAGCATCATTCTGTAGAGAGACATCTTGATTGCCTCAAGTCTTCAAAGTCTTCATCTATGAGGGAATTGTCCATTATTCACTACCATGTAGGAGAAGTGATATGACATAGCAGCTCAGCATAATTTTCTTTCTTTCTAATGAAAGTAATTCTTTGTTTAACTTTGGGAAGGTATATTTATCTCTTTTTATAATTTTGTACAAAAACTTTCCAAGATAAATAACATAAAAAACTTTCTTGCAATTGTGATATTTTGTAATTAATACTTAAAAAAATGTATTGTGTCTTTTTAAGTTGAAGCAATAACAAAAGACAGAATTTAGAAGGAAAAATAGGTATTTAATAATTTATAATTGAAAATGATTGGACGTATACCATAAACATTTGCTTGATATTTTCAGAAGCTAATTTTCTGCTTAGTGAATTATTTAGAAGAAAGTATTGCATTTCAATTTGCTGTTAAAATCAAATTAGATAAAACTAGAAAAAATAATCTTGCAACCAGTAAATCTTTCTGAACTTTGTGAATAGATTTTCTTAATATAAACTCTTTTTATCAACAGTTCTCATATGAAGCAATGAAAAACATTTTAATTCAATCTGTTCAGTAATGTAACTGCCAAATTTTAAATGTATATAACTTTTGATTTTTATGATCAACATAAAGTATATATGCCTTGAACCCACTGAATAAATGTTTAATGTATTTTGCCTCTTCAAGAAAATCCCCAAAAGAGAGTAAACAGAAAACTAGGAACAATAATACAAGTACATAGAAGGCATTTTAGCAAATGCCTAAGTAAAACCTACAGCAAAACATTTGCTCATCAAATATGTAAGTGACCTGTGGTGCTTTAGTGATGCTTTATTTATATAAATTTACATTTTGTAGTACTAATGTTGAATATGAGTAGTTAGAAGCAAAATTTTAGTATTCTTATAGAGACTTTGTCAATTGTTTTTAATCATCTGTTCATAGGGACAATAATGCTAATAGTACTGGTGAAAATAGCTGATCCTATGCAGGGAATGTTTGATATATATTCACCAAACATTTACTATTACTGTTGGCTGAAATTTACAAGTCTTTTCTCATAAAACAGTTTTTCAAGAAAATAGACTTTTCAAGGATGCTACCGGTAGCACCATTTACTTTATAGTTTGGCCATGTTTATAATTATTTGGCTCAGTTTTTGCAGAAGCATTATTCCCTGGATATAATATTGTGCAAAGCAGCTAAGTTTATGCATGCCATATTTTAAAGCATCTGTTCATTAAAATTATCCAGTTTCCTAGTAGATCAGACTCATCAGGATTAAAACCTAAAAATGAAAAACTCAGCCCAACACAAGGTAGCCCAATGGCTCTCCACACTTTTGGATCCTGTGTTGCAGTGCCTGGATGGAATTTGTATAAAGGATTCTTTTTCCTTCGTCGACCGCGTTCAAAATTTGTCTTCTTCTGGTAAGTTCATGTGCTCTTTCGATGTCTGCTCCCTGTATACTTGTGTCCCTTTAATGGAAACCATTGATATTTGCTGTGATTTTCTCTATCGCAGTTCATTGACTTCACCTAGTTTTCTTGAGTCTATATTTCGGGAATTGATGAAATTTGCCACGCCCTCCGTCGAATTCAGTTTCAACAGCACCATGTACCGACAGATCGACGGAGTCGCTATGGGCTCGCCTTTGGGTCCGGCACTTGCCAACATATTTGTTGGCTTTCAGGAAGAAAAGATATGAAAAAATCCACTTTGTCCTCAAATGTACTGTCGGTACGTTGATGACACCTTTTGTTTATTTAACGGTGAAGTTGAGGCTGACCAGTTTCTTTCGTTTTTAAATGGTATCCATCCGGCACTGAGGTTCACTATTGAAAAAGAGTCCAATCATCAATTGGCCTTTTTGGATGTATTAGTACATCGCACATTAACAGGTTTTCTCACTTCCATTTATAGAAAACCTACTTTCGCAGGGTTGTACACGCGTTGGGACTCTTTTTGTCCCACTAAGCGCAAGATTAACATTATTAAAACCCTCCTACATAGAGCATTAAAGATCTGCTCTGAGCCTTTCTTGAACGATGAAATTAACTTTATTAAGGATACCCTATATAATTTGGGTTATCCTCTTGATACTGTTAATTCAGCTATCTGTAGTAAAGTTGAAGAGTTCAGTAGTGCTGAGCTCTACACTGTCAAAAAATGCCCAGTTTACCTCAGATTACCCTGGATTGGTACCAAATGTGGAAAAATAGCTAAACAAATTTCATCCAATGTTCGTTGTTGTTTTTTCTCTGCTGAAGTTCGGATTATTTTTCAAACTCGGCCTATGTTTCGATCTGCGTGTAAAGATGTTCTCCCTCCCCATCAAATTAATTCAATTATTTACAAATACGTTTGTAGTTGCGGAGCCAACTACATAGGGAGAACAACTCAACACTTAGACATGAGAATAAAACAACACGTTCCTACAAAAATTAGAAATCATACCTTGCTGTTGAATGGACACGTCCCGAACACCTATGGTTCTGCCATATGCGAACATCTATCAAAGAACAAAGATTGTGCAGCCAAATTTAGTGTTGACTGGTTCACCGTATTGTCCCGGTCTCACTCCTTATTTCATCTAAAGGTTCTGGAGGCACTTTACATCGGGTCCCGTAAGCCTTCTTTATGTAAACAACGTGAGTGTTTGTTGGAGCTCGCTGTCATTTGTCTCTAGTTCCTTTTGCATATTTTTTTTGTTTTTTGTTTTTACAATTCCTTTTATTGTACATTTTTCTGTGTTAATTTTAAATCTCTCGTCGAAGCCTGAAGAGCGGGAACGAAACCGGTTACTTCACCCGTTTTTTTTAATATGTCCCGTAATACGTATTTTATACTTTTATTTCGATCATATTATATATATATATATATATATAAAGCATCTTAATACTAAAAACAGGCAAATATCTAAGGAATCTTTTGGCCAACCCTTCATCAGGGATCAATCAGAGTTTGTTCCCTTATTATTCACATAAAAAAGTGTTTTCATTTTTCTTGTTAGGATTAATAAAAAAGAAATTGTTTTCACCAATGATTGATCTCTGATGAAGGGTTGGCCAAAAGGTTCCTTAGATATTTCATTTTTTTAATATTAAGGTGATTTCATCGGTACTATTCAAGGTTTTAATAAAATTTTATAGTATCAAGTTAATGTTTATATATATATATATATATATATATATATATTGAACAATAAAAAATTTCAAAAAGAAAATTAAAAAATTAAAATTACTGGGTTGCATATTAATAATTTTTGTTTTATTATTTCAATTAGATTTGTCAACTAGTGTTGGCCAGCATGGCCATCATCATGAGAAAAAAATTTCCTGTTTGTTAATAGCAGTGAACTACAGGAATGAATGACTCTTTCTGAAGAAAATGAACTTCATCTCTAGTTTTTATTTGTTTTTTATTGTTAATTTTGATCAGTCCTTGTGTTGGTCAAACAGCCTCTTTAAAGTTGTTTTTAAGATAGAGGTTGAGTAGATTCATGAGACTCAGAATTCCCTTCTTGGACATTTTGACAGTTTTATTGGTTGCTAGGAAGAGGATGTGTGTGTTAAGTGTATGTTATCTTTTAGTTCTTTGGGAGTGTGTATGATGTGTGTAAGTGTACATATTAGTATAGGTTGTGCATAAGTTTGAGACCTCAAACCTCTGCAAACATGTTTGTCTTGTGTGGGTGAGAAATGTGGGTAGGGCTTGATTTATGGGGTTATATATTAATTCTATCTATGTTGTTAAATTTGTGGTTAAACCCATCTGGACAAGGTGTTTTGAGGTGCAAAATCCATTTGTCGTCATGTTCCTCTAGAATTTTTCTAAGGTTAGCTTTTCTGTATATTTCTATTTTTTCAATTATAGTGAATTTGGCATGGATTTTAAAATCATGTTTTTCTAGGCAGAAATGTTGTTCTACAGGTAATAAACTTTCTTGGGGAGCTGACTTGATCTGATTAAAATAATTATTAATTCTGTAGTGAAAGGGCCATTCAGATTTTCCCACATATTTTTTGTGGTATAATGTGCATTCTAATAGATGAATTATGTTGTAACTTCTACAGTTAGAGTTGTGATAGATTTTGAAAGTAGATTTAGTGACTGAGCTAGTGAACAAATTGGTGTGTCTAATGTGGTTACAACATAAGCTTCTTTTGTTGTTACATGATTGGGAAAATCCTGTTGTTTTTATTTTTGGTCTATTACAGATTACCTTATCATCTGAAACTTGGTTACTACCTATAATTTCCTTAAGTTTCTTAGATCTATGATATGCTAGAAGGTTGGGTTCCTCAAACAAATTTTTTTGGTCTGGTTTGAGATATTGTATTTCCCAGTGACTTTTGATTATCTGAGATAGTGGAGGAAGAGTGGTGTTGAATGTGGTTACTAGAAGGATGCATCTGGATTTATTTTTAATTTTATACCTTAGGTTGTCTTAGTGTGGAAATTGCTTTATTTATTTGTTCCCTGATTAGGTGTTGTTTATAGCCACGTGAATATATATATATATATATATTTGATCAATATGATTATTTATTAACTATAATTTTTATAAGAAATGGATATGAAAGGAAAGTGGTTTGCATGAGGTTTTATTTAAAATTCGATATGAATGCTGAAATGAGATGGAAGCCATCGCAAGTGATGCAAGGAGTGAGTGGGTGGCTCAACTCTGAGTAAGGTGTGGCAATCACCATGGCTGAATTAGTGCCAGGAAAGAAACAAAAAAGAAAAAAAATGATATATAAGTAGACAGAAGTAAAGAGTGAAAAATGAGTTTTTGAAAATAAGGGTCTTCCAAATGCTGACATAAATTACATATTCATTTTGATATTGGTTGATTTAAATGTCTCATATGTAAATCTCAGAAAACAGTGTATATCCTGAAATCAGCTTTGTGAATTATTAACACATAAACAATGGAATACTTCATAATATTAAAACCATTGTAAAACATAATGAGGCTTGAATAATCAACAACCTATTCTAGCAGCAAACCACCTGCATATGGATAGAAAATAAGTTCAAGAGATATACAAAAATAAGAATGGGTGAAAGACAAGGATGTGTCACTGGACTTATTCAACCTAAACTGCAAGGTGATTCTGATAGAATTAGAAGTCCTACCAGAATTCATCATTGGAAATCACAGTCATAACAACATAAAATATGCAAATATCACAGAAAGAAAACTACAAAAACTCCTACTACAAAAGATAGTGAAGAAAAGTAAGAAGAAAAGTTTAAATATCAACTGCAAGAAGACAGAGTGAGTGAATGATCATTAGTAAAAAGAAGAACACAAAGTACAAATTACAAATCAGAGATACCAAAATCAAACAAGTACAAAAATTTAAATACCTAGGAAAAAAATGAGGATGAAACATGTGACACCGGACTTCGAAGGTGTACTGGGATAGCCAAAGATGCATTCCAAAATCTAAGCAGAATATTAAGAAACAAGCAGCATGGCCTGGCATTGCCCGTGCTTGATTCAAAAATCATACGACTCATACAGCAATCGCTATGACTTGACTTAAAATATTTTTGCCCTTCCTTGCCTTTAAACAAGTGCTCTTTGCCGTGCTGATGTTGCTACATGCCTTACTTCTTGCCTATCTGACACTGCGAAGTTTTCTAAGCTCTATACTAAACATTAAATCTGTTATGAAAAAAGAACTAAACACAATGAACACAAAATGATCAGCTTTAAAAAAGGACTTGTAACTGGAAAAACCAAATGAAAAAAGAATGTTAACAACAAATACTTTTTCACACCCAACCTAGTTCTGTGGAATTAGAATCAATGTTGAGTTTAAGCAAGCGAATGAGCCAATTGGAGTCAAGTGCCATGCAGATTTAAATTTTTCCCACTTGTGACGAATACAGCTATCGATTTTTTTTGCAACATTCATGTCAGTCAGCTGTTGGCTCTCATGCTGGCCAATAGAATCTTCCTGCCTAATTGTGGCAGCTAGCTATAGGCTCTCACTCTGGCCAGTAGAAAATGGCTGCAAACTACATGAAAACTGCTGTAGAAGCATGAAAAAATCGATTATTTCCACTATTGATGGGAGTTGGGAAATGCAAAGTCAGTCTTGGTCTTTCTACTAACTTGGAGCATGTGCATGTAAATTTTGGTGCAAATCCATCGAAAATTGCGGCCATGCATTCGTTACACACACACACACACACATCCTGCATTTTATAGATAGAGATAGAAAAACTTTGCAAGAAATAAGGAAAAGAGTACTGAACTGTTATATAATATCTGTTCTCCTGTATGGTGGTGAGTGCTGGACAATCTCCTCAAAGATGAAGAAAAGACTTGAAGTAACTGAAATCTTTTTTACAGAAGGATGTGGAGGATACCATAGACCAAGTTTTAGAGCAAATGGAAACAAAAAGGAAACATATACTTAACATCAGGAAGAGACAGTTGAAATTTCTAGGGCACATCATGAGGAAAGATCGATTGGAAAATCTGATACTCACAGGACAGATTGAAGGCAAGAGGGACAGTGGTAAATAATGCATAACATACTTGGTAAGTGTGTGTAAATGGATGGTGAAACAGGATTTAAAAGAAATAACTAAAAGACAAAATTTATTAGCTACAAAGGACAGGGAATTGTGGAGAACCATGATCACTTATGTTCTGAGGGAACACAGTATAAAAAAAGAGGGAGTAACTTCATATTTCATTTTAAAATTTCTGTGTATTAGTTCGGATGAGAAATGAAAATCTTAAGAATAAGACTGATTGTAGCAGAATAAATATAAATCTGTGTATCATGTTTCATAGCATAGCATGGTCAACTAAGACAAATGAAAATCATTCCAATGTTTTAAATGGTTTTATTATTTTTAGCAAAGAAAGATTGTTATTAAAAGATGATACTTACATAAAGTATATTTATTGGTATTCAAGGAAATATGCATTGCAAAGAAAACTGAGACTTTCAGTCAGAAATAGATAACTGAATTTTCGGGGATACATAATGAGTTTTGATTTCTTTTTATGGCTTATCAACCTTTTGTAGGTTATTTAAAGTCAGAAAATACTTTTAGATTGTTAGAATGTTTTAGATTCCAGAATAATTGTTGGAATCAGAAAGGTGATCTAATCTATCTCTGAGGTGGCAACTGCACTTGGGTTTTGTTTGACAACAGTAACATAGACCAATAATAAGGGAATACCAGCCAGATATCAGTGGTGCACGAAAACTGCGGGTATCCAGAGGTGATTGACAAGAATCACCTAATGAAAGGGAAGTTGGCATCAAATCACATCCCAAATCGGTGCTGATATCACTCAAGCAAACAGCCAATGCACTATATAGTGTACACTGTATTTCATATGGTGTTAACCAACAAGTATTCCATTATTGGCACATTGCACTTCACCTGGATAAGAGAACATTGTGAGTTGACTCTGCATAACTGGCGTGATATAACTTAGTAAGACAAACCCCTTTAACAGTTGAAATATCTGGGATGTGACACTGAAATCCAAAGGTACATTGGACTAGGGAAAGATACCTTACAAAAGCTATGCAAAGTATTAAGAAAGAGAAATTTTGTTAGAAACAAAGAATATTGAACAGTTATGTAATATCAGTCCTCCTATATGGCAATTAATGCTGAACAATCTCATTTCAGATGAAGGGGAGACTTGAATAAATAACAATGTGGTTCTACAGAAGGATGCTGAGAATATCATGGACTGAACATGCTAGCAACAACAAAGTTTTAGAGAAAATGGAAACAAAATGGACACTTATACTTAACATCAGGAAGAGATGAGGAAAGAGGACTTGGAAAATTTGATACACACAGGACATATTGAATGCAAGACCTACCTAGTAAGCTTGAGTAAATAGATGGCAGAGCAATGTTTAAGAGAGATAACAGAAAGACAAAATTTATTAAAGTGCTACAAAAGACAGAAAATTGTGGAGAGCCATGATCGTCTATGTTTATGACACATAAAAGAAGATACTGATTATATATTTTAATTCTAAAGAAAGAAAAATGTCTTGAAAGCAAATATTTTTCAGATTTTTTTCATATCTTCCTCTGATGAGTTCAATGCAGAGAAGGGCAACTCAGGACAGTCAGTAACTTGCGGTGAAGGCAATATAGTGAAAGTCCAACCAAATAAAGCCGGGCTATCTGTATAATATAAAAACAGATAACATTGCTTAATATTGTATTTTAACGTGAGTCTACAAAATTTATTCATTGCTATTTTTTTCAAAATATTATCATCTTTGATGATTTCTAATAACATA
>CAHIKZ030000746.1:6235000-6370000 GCA_903632075.3 Acanthosepion pharaonis | reverse complement strand
AAGTAGAAACTCCCTTTTTTTAAAATTTATTTTGTATATCAGCCTGAATATTTGAGAAATCTTATTAAAGAAAAAGATGTAACCTCTGGCAGTATACAAATTTGCATCCCTTTTTGCAGGAGAAACCGTTGTTAGTGTAAATGTGCTTTTAACTCACTTGACCATAAAGTGCATCACTGATCAGTCCATATCATTCTATATTCTGCTTCTCTGTTCATATCTGCTTAGTTAGAATAAAAAGAAGTTAGGACGCATCTAGTAAAAGTTACTAGACGTATAATAAATTCTTCTTTTACATGTCATGTACCTTCAGGATGTTGGTGATCATGGCTCTCCACATCTTCTTATCCTTTGTAGCTCCTCCCTTTTCTGCCATTCATTTGCTCAAGCTTGTGATGTAGGTTACTTGTTGTTTCCCTCAGCCTCTCTTGCTATCAAATATGTCCTGTAAGTGTCAAATTCTCTAAGCCTTTTTGTTCTTCTTTTATATATTATGAAAGAGTGATGTGACTCACTTTTAAAAATCAGGCCAATTAACCAAACATGAGTGAAAGAAGTTTTTGATCAGGCTGAAAATATTTCAGCTCTGCTTCATAAAAAGAATTTCCAAAATCCAATTTTATCTTTTTAGTTCAATTATTAAAATCTTATATAATATCAAGTTATCAAATTTCTTAATGTGTAATTTAAATATTTGTCAGGCAAAGAATTCTTGATTGTGACAATGAATGCAGTATATAAAGAATTATACTGGATAATGTATTGTGTATTTCTCTCCAGGTTCTGTCTGCCTGCATCAATGGTAAAATTTTTTCCATTGGTTATGTTATTTCCCTCTCAGGTATTTTTAATTACTGTTTGTATAATGTCTGCATGTCACATTTGCCTTCAGGTCTGCAGAAGGGAAAATAATTCTCAGTTTTCTTTTTTTTTTTAGACAGAAATGAATTAAATCTTAATTATTTTGATTGGCAATCAGCAATTTAACAGAAATCTTCTTTTTATCTGCGCACTGTTCCTTCAAGATGTGTGCAACCATGCCTCTCCACAACTTCCCATTATTTGTATTTCTTAGCAATTTTTTGCCTTTTTATTAATCTTTACTAATGTTCTCATTCCCTCAGCTCTACTATTAATTTTCACAAGCTCGTTAGGCAGGTGATTCAATGTTTCCCTCTGGCCCTTTGACTTCAATATGTCCTGTGAGTATCACATTCTACAAGCTTCTTTTCCTCATTATGTGTTTCTTTCTGATTCCAAGTATAAGTGACTTTTTTGTTTCCATTTTCCTTCCTCATTTTTCATATGCTTGGTCGATGTTATTCTCAACAACCTTCAGTAGAACCACATCTTATTGTCCAGCATTCACTGCTATATAGAAGGATAGACATTACATTCCTTTTTTGTTTCTAATAAAATTTTCCCTTTTCTTCATATTTTGTTCAGCTTTGGGAAGGCATCTTTTTCAGTTCCAATGCACTTTCAGATTTTGGTGTCACATTTTCCATTGTTAACAACAAAAACATACTTCTTTTTTATATGCCAGGTCTTTCCAGGACTTTGGCAATCATGGTTCTCCACAATTTTCTATCCTTTGTAGCTCTTATATAGTTTTTTTTTTTATTATCCTTCCTTTTCCCTGTTCTACCATCCATTTAAAAAAAGTTAAGTAGGTTACTCACTGTTGCCCTCTTGTTTTCAATATGTCCTGTGAGTGCTTAAATTCTCCAGTCTCTCATTCCACATTAGATATCAATTCAGGACATGGCCGATCATGCCTCTACAAAACTTCATATCCTTTGTAGTTCCTAGCAGTGTTTACTTTTTCTTATTATTTTTCCCATTTCCTGATTCCTTCTGTCCATTTTACCTTCAATATGTCATGTGAGTATTAAATTATCCAAGCCCTCTTTCTATACCACAATCTGAAAAACATCATCAATAAGCATGATTCTTTATAAGTTACTTCAGCACTGTTTCGATATTTTTTTCAAAATATTTAGATTTTTAGAGCAATGTCACTGATCCCAGAAGTAGACGTTCATGCCTTCAGTCACTTGCCTAATGGTGTTTAGGCTTTCCAAGGAAAATTGGTTACAATATGATGCTATTGCAATTAAGATCATCTTCATTTCTCACTATTGTCTGCTTAATTTGCATGCTCACCATCAAAATATACATAGAAAATGCTTCAGGTTCTGGCAGTTAGGATAAATTGTTATCTGCTAAGAGATGTATCATTGTTATTCTTTGATTTCTATTGTCTTTTGTTTCCCATCATCAAACAAAATGAGAACTATCATTTTTGAATATTCAGCATTTCGCAGGCTCTTGTCTAATAGAGTTGAGACGGTTCTAATTTTGACATTTGTCAGAGTAGAACAAAAGTGGGTGAAAAATATTCCTAAGAAAACAAACAAAGAAGAAATCAAGAAGCTGGAACGAAATGAGGCAACACAATTATCCAAAGCTACAGGATAATTTCTAATTAGTCTTATTAATCAAATTTATAAATAATTATTTTCCCCTTGGATATCTAATTTATGTACATCTACTTTTCTGAAATAAAGTTACTGAAAAAAAAAAAAAGGTGTGTGGAAGTTCTTTTTTCATCTGAATCAGAACCTGGAAAAAGAAATTCAGCTCAATAATTGATGTTCAATTAGTTAAATTTGCCAGGAGAAATAAACATTCATTCTTTTGCTTGTTCATTCATTTATTCATTCATTCATTAATTCATTCATATTGCCTATGGTTTAAGTTTTGGTGAAGTTTTTTTTTTTTTTTTTGTTATTTGCTTCCTTCCTTCTCTTCTTGAATTAGAAAAAATGCTCTTGTGTTTGCTTTTGTTTTCAAATACATTTAAACTTCATTTGCTTTTATTGCTTTGCTTGTTGACTTATCAGGCACCACACAAAACGCCATACATTAATGTCTATCATTAACTGCACTCGTTTTTTTTTTACCTCTAGGCCAGTGTCAAAGTTATCACAATGTTTTTCTTTGATTTTTTGCCTTGGGCTTTTCAGTTCTATAATTGATTTCAATCTCAAAGCCAAGAGTGGGAATTTATCTAATCCATTTGAAAAATGAAATAAAGTAAAATGAATAAAATTCACCAAATGAATAAACTAATTTTGCTATTCAAAAGTGAAAATAAACTACACAATCATTATTAGCCTGACAACAAGACTCTTATGATTTTAAATGCAGTATATATATTAATAATAAACCAGTGGTTAAGATTAATTCAGTCTTCATGTTCACTGATAAACTTTAGTATTTGACTCATGTAAGAATAATTATGTAGTTTTTTCAAAATGGATGTTTTAAAATTGTTCTTGGGAAAAATTTACCAATTGTAATTTTTTTTTTTTGATAGAATATTTGAACATTTATTCATAATATTTTTGGACCACAAAATGCAATATCTATTAGGAGAAAAAGGATTCTGATATTTGATATCTGGTGGTTTTTATCAGTTTCAGTTGTTTCAATAGTTTTCCCAGAGATTAAGGATTAAAAAATTATCTGCATTTGATATGCTTCTTGTCCTAAATATATATAATGTTAAAACATTGCAAATGCAATTTCATTAATTGCTGCATCTGTATATTTTCATGCAATCTTAATGGATTATATCACGATCTTCAGGCCTTGAGATTTGATTTCTTGGCATAAAAGAACCTTGGCTGATTTATAATTTGATTAAAATAAATTAAGGGCTTTGTAGAATCTTTTGGTTATTTTTTTCTTTTTCACTGATCTGTTACATCTTCAGATGTGTTCTTTTATTCTTATGTATTTCTTATAAAAATTTGAATGTTCTCTGAAATATTATTGACAGAAAAATGAATGAGCACACTAAAAAAACAAAAAAAAAAGGAAGATTTTTCTCCTGTGAATTCAGAATTGAAATAAAAGCAAAATCCTTTACCTGTATTGTTATGTTGTATATGTGTGTTAATCATGTAAGCTTATACTATAGCAAATAAGTTATTACAGGAGAGAGTTGTTCCTCTAACACTTAACTGATTTTGGATTCAGAGTTTTTCTCTTATACTGGTTGCTGACCAAAGCTGGAGAACCCTATTTTTTTTTTTTAACTTTTCACTCCAAACAAGGCTGGAGTGCCATTAGCATGCAAGGGGGTTACAGAAAATGGAAGCAAGAGTAAAGAGGCATTAAAAAGGAAATGATGAAGAGAAGGACGCGGAATAGTTCAAGGCATTTGGAGATGTCAATTGACATTGCATTTGAATAGTTGGAGATTATAGCTAGCAGGGAAACAAGTAAGAGGAAGAGAGTTTCCCAGATGTGAAGAGTAAGACATGAAACTATTGGAGTAGAAGAGACGGCCACATTTAAACATTTGGACAGTGAAAGAGTGAGATTGAGATGCCGATCTAGTGGAATGTTTAAATTCATGTAATTTAGGAACTTGAAAAAATAGCTCATTGGAGCAGTTACCATGAACACATTTAGAGAAAAGACAGAGGGAGGTGATGCCACATCTGTGAGAGGGTGGCTGTAAATGAGATGCCAGATCCGGGCCAACCCCATTGCATATTCGTCTCTGAATTTTGTTAAGGGCTCTAAGATGAATAGTGGGGGCTCCAGACCATATATGACAGCAATAGCCCAATAGAATTTATAAAAAAAAAAAAATGCAATGATTTGAGCAGAATCTTGAACTCATCATGCTAATCCCAATCTCTGTACTGATAACTGCTATATTCAGCATATATTCACCTCTGTCTGTATGTTTTGCTTAATTTATATGAGTCACATCTCTATATTCTTATGGCTGATAAATTATCATGCATTTTGTTTTAATTACTGGAAAAAGTGAAGCAGTTGATAACTCTTCTACTTCTACTCCAACAGTTTCTTTTCTCACACTTCCTGCCTGTGGAACTCCTTTCTATTTACTTGCTTCCCTAATAACTACAGTCTTCAAAAATTTAAATGCAACGTCAATCACCATCTTCTATATTCTTGAATCTCATTCATCTTTTGTGCTTTCCTCAATCCTCCCTACACTCAATCTTGTCTTTTATCTTCAATCCTCCCTATATTCAGTCTTATCTCTCACTTTCACTCTCTGTAACCCTCCTGTGTACTCGGGGCATTCCCGCCTTGCTTGAGGTGAAATGATTAAAAAAAAGACTCTACATCAAAGAAAAAAATATATGACCAATTTCACACATTCTTTGTAGAACTTCTTTTATGTGCCATGTTCATTTAGGAAGTGAGCAATCATGGCTCTCCACAATTTCTCATACCTTGTAACTCTAAGCAACATTTGAGACTTTACCATTCCTCTTTGTTCTTGCTCTGCCATATCCATTCATACAAATTTCTCTGGTCAGTTACTCACTATTTCTCTCTCCCCCTCCTGCCTTCTGTATGCACTTTCAGTGTTAAATTCTCCAAACCATATTTCCTTATTATGTGTGCCAAAGATTTTGTCAGTCTCTTTCTGATTTTAAGTATAAATGTCCATTTAGTTTTCATTTACGTTAAAGCTTCTTTGCTTTTATGTTCAATCTATTGTATTTTTAGATCAATACAAGTATTTTCCATGGCTGTATAGTATGTGCATTGTTAGGTCTACATCTGGTCTTGAATTCAAAATTGTACCTCTCTTAGACTGATGGTAGTGAATCCAGTCGACCCTGCTATTTGACACATATTTTGGGAGAAGAGATTCATATCTTTTCCAAGGGAATTTATGTAAAAGTGAATATAACAAATTCACAAATGAAACAAAACTTTTATTGACATTTTTCTATTGTACTTAGATATATGACATTTTTAAACAGCACCCAGTTTCATGAATGAACATTTTATAAACATCCTCATGATTCATAAAATTAATGGTTGCTGCTCGTAAAGCAATAACTCCAAATCTTTTGAAAGTTTACTCAAACTGAAAGAAAAATGTAACATTCAAACTTTACATACATGCATTTTTGTGCACATTGACACAAAAGTAATTCTGTCACTATTACATATATATATGTGTGTGTGTGTGTGTGTGATTTCTTGACAGATATTATCACAATGTGGTATATTTAATAACAAAAGCACATAAAATATTCCAAAATAGAAGAATGTACTATTCTGACAAAACCAATGAATCAAAATATCTTGTTCTACCCACAAAACTCTACAACTACAACAGAAAATTTATATAAACTTAAAATTCATTACAATTACTTATAAAACAATGAAAGGTTTAATTAATATAAAATAATTATAAGCTAAAACTTGAAGGAGGGATTTGCTATATCAATATGTAATAATTGCCACAAGTAATAAATAGGTGAAACTTCAAGGAATTTAAACAAAAGATTATATCTGCACAAAAGGGATTTTTGACAAAACAACACACTCAATGCATTAGTTGCTCAGCAAAATGAGTCTGGCCATAATTTTGATTTAAAAATGCTGCTTTAATCAAAATTGAATGTAATTTACTAAGACAAAAATATAGAGTAAATTTGCATCCATATTCTTAGAATATTTCATATTTCTTGGCAGATCTTCTATTATCACAATGTGAAATATTTAATAACAAAAGTGATAAAAATAATAAACAAAAACAAACTAAATGAAATCAGCTAAACTATATACACAAAATATACGTTTAAAAAAAAAAACTGATTAAGAATTATCAGCGTTTCCTCTCTTTCATGCACATGTGTAGTTGCATCAGCATAAATATCACTTCAGTCCAATGAAGTCCTAATGGACAAAAAGCATCACAAAAAAATTATTTCCTCTTTGTCATAGATTTTACAAATATGTACATATATGTATACATATATATATATATATATATATATATATATATATATATATATATATATATATATATATATATATAAAGAAAAGAAGACAATGATAAGAAGATGAAGAACAAATAGGAAACTTATATCTCTCTATCACATTTCACTTTTATTAAAAGCTTCATCAGGTGAAACATGTTAGATTGATATGTTTCCTATTTGTTCTTTATCTTATTATCCTGCCAGATTCTGATTCATATTTGATCAGCATTTGTTCTTTAACTCATATATATATATATATATATATATATATATATGCACAATGTAAGATAAATGAAGAATAAAATAGAAAATCAAGGCAACTCAAATTTCAGCCATTTTTGAGGATGAAAATTAATTTGGTTTAGTAATTTCTTCATTTATATTACATTTTGTATGCTCTCCATTACATTGAGCTTTTTTTAATTGCCAACTCTATTATAGTTGGAATTGACCAACTATGATCATATTTTATATATATTAGGTTGGCCAGAAAGTCCTGACTCACTTAGGAAGTGGAAAGAAAACAACAAATGTTGATCTCTGTCTGATGGAATTTGCAAGGAGTACTGCATTTTGAGCTTGTTTCACACGATTGTGCCATCAATGCTAAACACTTTTGCCAGCAGCTAGACCATGTCTATGACAAACTAAGGAATGAGTATGCTGCTTTGGTCAATCGAGATCTAGCTTTGTTTCAACAAGACAATGTGAGGTCACACCCTGCCAGGTTGACTAAAGAGATTTCCAAACAGATGGTTGGTATTGAGATACTTCCATATTCACCATTTAATCCCTATGCTGCTCCAAGTGACAATGGCCTGTTCTGCTCAATGGAACACTTCCTCTTTGATCAATGATTCAACATTTTGATGAAGTGAATGAAACTTGTTTACAGTTTCTTGAGTCAAAGCCAGTGGACCAGTTTCTGGGTCATTCTGATGCTGGCTGATTTCTGACAGAAGATCATCGATGATGATGGACTTTATTTTGAAGAATAAATGTTGGCATTGCCCCATAAAATTTTGTTGTTTTCTTTATACTTCCTAAGTGAGTCAGGATTTTTTTGCCCAATCTAATATATATATATATATATATATATATATATATATATATATATATATATTTGCATGTGTGTGTAAATATATGTGTGTGTAAATATGTGTGTGTGTAAATATATGTGTGTGTGCATGTTAATATATATGTGAGTGTATGTGTGTGTAAATATATATATATATATATATATATATGGGGTTGTCTGTATGTATGTTTTTCCTTTTGCTTTTCTTAAAAACTGAATATGTTCAATAACAGAGCAAAATAACAACAATCTAATCAACTTCTCTAGTTGATCTTCCCTTATAAAAAGCTACCCACTAATCTTCATTAGATCAAAGACCAAGTAATACATAATTCTTTAGCATAGTTCAAAGCTGGAAATAGCAGAGACAATGAGAAAATCTTATCAATAAAGTCTTCCAAGGCAAAATGTCAGAATATGCCCATAACTGGTGGTGCCAATCAATAGCAAGACATGCAGACCTATTAGGCTAATATTCTGATTATGGCAAAAAGATGCACTGCACTATTATTATCGTCTTTCCCTCAAGATATTCTCATATAATTATCATTTTAATTGATTTCAGTTTGGAAGCAAAGATCTTCTGTTATAATTTACACTCACCGATTTACTGATAATGAAAGTGAAAAATTACTTATGAGATATCAAAGCTGAATAGCAACGTGATATGTTGTGATGCCAGTGTTATTACCTTTGAAGAACATTTTCCCCGCAGCTTCTGTCATCTTCCTCATGTCTTCACAAGATTGCAACTTGGTTGGTGCCCAGTGTCTGCAAGACAAGGTTCTTGTGGGCTTATTATTAACATCTTCCCTTTTCCTACTGCTGTGCCACTTACAAAGTAAGTAATTCAATTTATATTTGAAGCATTCTCTATTTGATCAAAGTTGACAAACACCTGCCACTTTTAAAAGTTTATTATAACGATGTGCTGATCTAGAATCTAGACAATCTTTGACTTTGTCTTATTGCAAAACAATTTGGTAGATGAAAACAAACAAAAGATGCTTTTAATTATTATTTTCGGTGCATGTCCACATATAAAAGTCTATGAAGACAAGAAGAATTTGAAGCAATGAATAAATCTGAAAAGGTTCAAACCAAAATGCTATCTCCTTTTTAACTGTTTCCATCTAAACAAATTTTATATTTAAATCTTTTTTTAAGCATTTCAACCTAGGCAAGGTGGGAGTGTCACTGGTTTGCAGGGGGTTACATAGAGTGAAGATGAGAGAAGAACTGTGTATAGGGGGAATGAGGAAAGGATAAAAGATGAAAGGAGTTCAAAAAATGGTGATTGACATTGCATTTAAATTTTTGAAATTGTAGTTATCAAGGAAGCAATTAAACAGAAGGGAATTTCACAGGTGGGAAATATGAGAAAAGAAGCTGTTGGAGTAGAAGTGGTGGTTACATTTAACTATTTCAGTGGTAAAAGGGTGGGAGCTAAATGCTTATATAGTCAGGGCACCAGGGAAATAAGTTCGACAGAACAGTAGCCATAGAAATATTTGTAGAAAAGACAGAGGGAAGCCACATCACATCTGTGAGAAAGTTACTAGTGTTTAGATTCCAAGTCAGGATCGATTATATTGCACATCCTTCTTTGGATTTTGTCAAGAAACAGGCCAGATATGGCCAAAATACTCAATAAAATTTTCATGAATAAATATTATTTGTGAACAATTTATATTAATAATACATATAGCTGGAGAAAGCTGGATGTTGCTGCCAAGTTGTAAAATATTCTAGATAGATTTTGAGATGAATAATTAATAAGTACATTACGATTACAAGTCTTGTACCCATTAGAATTGTAGTGAAACCATTTGTACTGCAGTTGTGTTAGCCATAGTGTGTCTTGCAAGATAACCTGATGTAGCCCAACCCTCTCCTGGTTAGTTTGAATTCAGAGTTTTCTTTCTCCTAGACTGGTTGCCAACCAAAGCTATAGGACCAGTCTGTCCTGCAATTTACCCATAGGTGGGAGAGAGAGATGAATGTGCATAAGTGATTGTAATGAACTTGACTGGAATTTGAACTTGGCTCACTGATTTATCATTCCAAGCAGCTATCCATTGCATCACCCACACATCCTAATAATGTACATAAATAATTTAAATAAACACCTTTAATCAGCATGATATGTCATAGCAAGAAATTATGACTAAATATTGATGTGGTACATGATTATACATATCAAGTACTTAGTAATGTAATTGTGAATATCTTTTGAGATCTGTTCACTGAAGATTTCATCATAAAAAGACCTATGTCTCTCTTTGGCATGCAAATGTGTGAGCGCATATATATATATATATATTTGTATATAAAAATATAATTGTCTGGAATATATATATATATATATATATATATATATATATATATATATATATATATATATATATATATATAATAAATGATCTCTTAACTTGTACCTACAGCAACTTTTGCTGAGATAACTCATCAGGGGACATAAAAAATTGAATTTATTTTCTGACAAAAAAAAAAGAATAAAAAATATGCTTTCTGAAAATAAAGTTTTACATGTGTGGATTTGTGAAACTTTGAGTAAAGATAAGATAAGTAAACATATAAATTTTATTTATTACTATTAATTCAGTGTCTCTTGATACCAAGAACTATATCAAAAACTGTTTGATTTAAAAAAAAAATGCTATCTCCTAGAAATACCCCAACCGTTAGGTTACAAACATATTGATGTACTGACTTATACATGCATACATAAAGGGTGATTGAAACGTAACTCCCTATTTTTTGTATGTGTGGCCAACCACAAGTCCTGACTTAACACTCTGTGACTTTTTTCTTTGTGTTTGGTTAAAGGAGAAAGTCCACTATACCAAACCAAGAGTTTGGAAGAACTTAAGGGCAAATACAAGAAGTTATGTCTTTCATACCACCAGAATTCCTGGTGAAATCAGTTGACACGATTCCTGGGTGGCTCAAGAAGCTGGTAGCAAAATCTGGTGCCCATATCAAACTTTAAATAAAACCTCATGCTAAACACATTCCTCTCATATCCATTTCTTGTAAAAATTATATTTACTGTATATACTTTATATCACACAACCTTTGAAGAGCTAATTTTGAATTTAAGTAAATGGACTTATACTTTAGTCAATGGCATAGTCAGGGCCAGCAGTACATATGCTAATTTTATATCTTGTGTATAATGCGATTCCCTTAAAATTAGCTAAAAATTAGGTCTTCAAAAGTTGCATGATGCATGAGTGTATACAGTAAGAAATAAGTATGCAGGTGTAGGTTTAGAGAGCTTTATTCAACTGAGAATACAAGATTTTCGCATAGTGTCCTTTTATAGTCCCAGTAAACAGCAATAACACTCTTAAAGAAGAGAGTAACAAAACAAGGTAAGACCACTCTTGATTAATCATTACAGTTACTTTTCAATCACCCTGTATATGTGTTTGTGTGTGTGTGTGAGAGAGAGAGAGAGACTAGTCACTAAAACTTTCTTAAAACCTCTTTTATTAAGTGTCCTTTTATAGTCCCAGTAAACAGAAATAACGCTCTTAAAGAGGAGAGTAACAAAACAAGGTAAGACCATTCTTGATTAATCATTACAGTTACTTTTCAATCACCCTGTATATGTGTTTGTGTGTGTGTGAGAGAGAGAGAGAGAGACTAGTCACTAAAACTTTCTTAAAACCTCTTTTATTAAGTGTCCTTTTATAGTCCCAGTAAACAGAAATAACGCTCTTAAAGAGGAGAGTAACAAAACAAGGTAAGACCACTCTTGATTAATCATTACAGTTACTTTTCAATCACCCTGTATATGTGTTTGTGTGTGTGTGTGAGAGAGAGACTAGTCACTAAAACGTTCTTAAAACCTCTTTTATTAAGTGTCCTTTTATAGTCCCAGTAAACAGAAATAACGCTCTTAAAGAGGAGAGTAACAAAACAAGGTAAGACCACTCTTGATTAATCATTACAGTTACTTTTCAATCACCCTGCATATGTGTTTGTGTGTGTGTGTGTGAGAGAGAGAGAGACTAGTCACTAAAACTTTCTTAAAACCTCTTTTACTAACATGTTATTAACATAAAAATTAAAGAGAAACAAATAAGTGTGAATTTTTTGTTTTGTTTTTTTATTGCTGCATTTTTATGTTCATTTGTGATTGCAAAAGAAAAGCCAATGCTACCGTTTGAACTATTTTTCTTTTCTTTTTTCGGCTGAGGAAGCACTTGAATGACTACTTGAGAGACAATACAATAACTGATTAGGCATGATTGGTTCTTTGGATTTTGTCTTTTTGTTATTCAAAAGAAGATGTTTTCCTTTCATTAGAACACATTTTCTCAAACCCAATGTTTCTATGATTCTCATATTTTTACCAAGTTCTTTATAAACACAAAAAAAAGATATGAAAGATAACATACTAATCAGAGGAACCATTCAATAAAAAGGTATGATAATGACAAAAGTATTTAGGAACATAAAAAAAGCAAATAGCTGTTAAAAAATAACTAATTAGAATTATGCACAATTAACACTAATTAATCAACTTCTTTTACTGCTGAGTATCAAGAATAAAGCATATGTAAATATAAAAGTGGACACACTCTTTAATCTTCATGCCATGAAGATTCCATTCATGCATGAAACAGACTGTCACTGCTCAGTGTTGATCTGTGTCCACTTCATATATATATATATATATATGTGTGTGTGTGTGTGTGTGTGTGTGTGTGTGTGTGTGTGTGTGTGTGTGTGTGTGTGTGCAGATATGTAGAAAAATAGGAAAGAACATGTTAGGTAAATAATCCGGTGTTCTTTAGTATTTTTGTTTTTATCTATTTTGTTTTATTTAGTTTTTGAAACATGAGAACTCTTATGTAGCAAAGGAATCATATTTTTAAGAAAATAATTATAATATATATATATATATATATATATATATATATATATATATATTAGGGAGGTCTATAAAAAAGTGTAAAATTTTTTGTAAAAAACTTTAGGACTTCATCAAACTAAAGTGATACTTACATTGATACAACTACACATATGCATGAAGGAGAGAGGAAACAGAAAATTTTTAATTAATTTTTTTTCTTTTTTAAATATATCGTTGCATGAAAACTTTTTCCACCTTGTCATAGATTTCTCTAAAGTTGTTCTTGATATTGTTTTCCCATATATATATATATATATATATATATATATATATATATAAGTTAAAAAAAAGATTTTAGAAAATAAATTCAATATTAAATTCATGTCTCTTGATGAATGATCTCAGCAAAAGTTACTGTAGGTACAAGATAAGTGATTGTTTAATTTTATTTATTACTATCTATTTATCTATCTATATATACACACACACACATACACACACATATATATATATCTGGCAAGTGTTCTGACTGAGGATGGTACGTGTGACACTAAGATTCAAAGACATACTTGGTTGGCTTAAAGACGCATTCCAAAAGCTAGGCAGAGTATTACAAAACAGGAAGATTTTGTTGGCAACAAAGAAAAGAGTACTGAACTGCTATGTGTTATATGTCCTCCTTTATGGCAGTGAATGTTGGACGATGTCCTCAAAAATGAAGAAGAGACTTGAGGCACCGGATGCATGATTCTAAGGAAGGATGCTAAAGATACCATGGAGGGGATGCAAACAAGGAGGAAACTTATACTTAACATTAGAAAGAGACAACTGAAATTCTTGAGACACATAATGAGAAAGAAATGCTTGGAAAATCTGATACTCACAGGGTGAATAGAGGGAAAAAGGGACAAGGGGAAGCAATGCATGATATGCTTAGCAAGTTTAAGCAAGTAGATGGTAGATCAGGGTCTGAGAGAAGTAGCAAAAGGATAAAACCTATTGAGAACTACAGAGATAGAAGGATGTGGAGAGCCACAATCGCCTATGTCCTGAAGGAACATGGCACATAAAAGAATAATAATAATTGCTATTTGTAAATTAGATAGTTTAAAATATGTAGCATAATGTCGATACTGTTTAATAATCTGATTGGATGCTTTGCTTTCAATTTGTGTGCTTCAATATTTTATTTGTAAAACAAGTTTGATTGTTTGGAAGAAAGTTTTTACATGTTTTTTTCTATTACCCTGCCCTCATTGAACTGTCTGTATTTGATCATGTAACAAAGTCTGTTGCTGTTGGCTTTATAAGAGAAGCTGTGATGGCTGAATGTGAAAGCCCGTTAGGGACAAACAAGTCCAGAGTTTCATATAGGAGAGACAAGATCCATACAAGATGAAGTATGTTCTGCTAACCAATACACTGAACTGGCCACATGTCAGCCTCTGGTGGCTGTACAAAGCTTAATTGTACTACTTTTCCTACTACAAAATAGCCCTACAAGATTAATAACAAACAGTTCTTCTTCTTTTCTATTTTCTTTCCCTCTTTCTCATCAGATGCTTGGACTCGATTTCTGATGAGAGATCCAGGTCTCAGGGCCAGAGCTGTAAACATGGATAATGAGCACTGGATGGCTCCTCCTGACTTGGGTTCACACAAGGAAAATAATAAACAACTAAGTGGGGAGGAAAGAAAGAGAGAGAAAATGAAAGATAATGTTCATGTGACATAGCAACTTAGTTAAGAATAATTGCAGAAAAAACTCTGAGAAAAAGACACCTGATAAAAATGGGCAAAAATGATAATTTCATAAATTTTCTGATTAGCTGAATGGTATAGGTGATTAACAAATGCTGTTTCTCATGACCGTTTTTTTTTATTTATAGAATCAACAGAGAAATAATTAATTATTCACCCCAATCTTATTAAAACCAATAAGCAGCTGACATTGACATTTCTTCAAAAATATTATTTTTAAGAATCTAAAATTACAACTGCAAACAAGTGATAAAAAGAAACCAAGATGAAGTCTTTTTTATATTTAATCAATTGAAAAGTGAAAAGATAGATCTTGAAACTTTATTTTAAATCAATATTTTCGTATCAAAATGTAGGTGATAATGATCCTCCACAGCTTCCTTTTCTTTAATATTTGTAAACAGTGACATAATTATTCTTAGTTTGGAATTTAGAGTTGGTATTTTTTTTTGACTGCTTACCAAAGTACCTCGTTTGCCTTGTACAAAAAACAGCTTGGAGCAAATACATGAATTCAAACTTTTCTCAAGGGCATAGTTGCAAATTGAACCCTACTCTTCTTTTATGTATCGTGTCCCTTCAAAACGTAGGCGATCATGGCCCTCCACATCTTCCTGTCTCTTGTACCTCTTTGTCTTTCTGTTATTTCACTCAAACTCTGTTCTGTCATCCATTTGCTCAAGCTCATCAAGTATGTTACATGCTGCTTTTCTCTGTCCTTTCTCTCAATCTGTTCTGTGAGTATCAGATTTTACAAACCCTCCTACCTCATTATGTGCCCCAGAAATTCAACTGCCTCTCTCTGATATTAAATATGTTTCCTTTTTGTTTCCATTTTCTCTAAAACCTTGTCGTTGTTCACATGTTTGGCTCATGTTATCCTCAGTATTTTTCTGTAGAACCATATTAATGTGTTGATCATGTTTAGAAAATAAAATATTCCTATAACTTCAGACACATAAAAACCCACACATTCAGTTGAAAATAAAAAAGTAAATATTGCCCTTGATGATGACTAAAAGAATAGCTAAAAGTGTTTGGATATTCAGATCTTTTGGATAGTTTTTTATACAGTTTGCATCCAGAAAAGAAAACACTTGTACAAACACAAGAAAAATTAAACAAAAGGTTAATCACAGTACCTTGTCAGTTCTCTTTAACAAAACTTGTATAGAACTTGCTGCCCAAATACACATATATATATATATATATATATATATATATATATATATAAAAAGATTACTTTTAAATATCAATTTTATCCTGACTTTGAAGTTTCTTAGTAAAATTTCTAGTCTTCTGGAGTCAGAATGATGAATATAACATCAACCAGCTAAATGACAAACCATTTATTTATACTAATTCACTCTCTCCATCTATATATATATATATATATATATATATATATATATATATATATAAAAATATATATATATATAGAGAGAGAGAGAGAGAGAGAGATAGATAGATAGATAGATAGATAGAAACATTGTATACAGAGAAATAAACACTGCATAGTACTGTTAATCTCATACCTTAACAATTTTATATATATCTATATAAAATTTATGCGTATATATATTTATATATATATATATATATATATAGATAGAGATAGTTTAAAATATATATAACATTTTATATATATCTATATAAAATTTATATCTATATATATATCAGAATTATTGAAAACAGAGTATAATATATATTTTAAATAAAAAAATTCACATTTCAACTAAAATTTTTGATTTATTTTCTTTTTATCATATATATACACATATATAAATTGTTTAATATATATATATATATATATAAGATATATATATTGTTTAAAATATATATATATATAGTTTGAAAAATGCATTTTGTCTAAAATGTTTTGTGTATATATATATATGTGTGTGTGTGTGTGTGTGTGCGTGTGCGCATGTGTGTGTGTGTGTCCTTTTGCTGAAGATATAATCAATTATTTTGCCAGTTATTTTAGGTATTCTTTTGCACCAATTAAAAAATCTCTCATATTTCCTGAAACTATTGTGCTTGATAGTGATTCTTGATAAATTATTACAATTGCTCTTAACTAAAATTGATTTTTAAAATAAAGCTTTTATGATATAATTGAATGAATTTCAGTATGTATTTTTGTAACAAATATGGAATAAATATAAAGTAATTAATAGGCAATAATACTGACAAAGAACATCAGTAATTTTTCTTACAAAATGACACTTATCTTTTAGTTCTGTGAATTTAGGTTTTTGTCGATCAACTATCTTGACAGTTTATGCACAGACTTTGGGTGATTTTAATCTGATACATTACTAAATATAGCAAAAATCATACTATTTCTTCCTGACAATTATAATATAGTTTAAGGTATAGTCACAGAAATTTAAAAAAAAATATGATAAAAAAAGACACAGAAGACAACACAGATTGTTCAAATTTCTTTTACATAATTACCATTATTTGAACATGGGTAAACATATCCTCTTTATAAAATTGAAGAAAATAGCTTCCTTACAGAAATTAAATATAAAATAGCTTCCTAATAGAAATCAAATATTAGGTCTTTGTTTTTAATGATGGTTATAAACCAGTGTCAAATCTTTTTAAATAAAAATGATATAAAAATTATGGTTGTTAACAAAAGGAAGAGCTGAACATGCAAATTAAAACTTCAGGATGTTGGCTATCCACAATTTTCTGTCTTTTGTAGCTCTTAATAAATTTTATCTTTTTATTATCTCCAATTAACCTTGTTCTGCCATCCATTTTCTCAAGCTTGCTGGGTAGGTAATGCATTGTTGTATTCAATCTGTCATATTTTCTAAGCCCTCTTTTCTCATTATGCACCCTAGAAATTTCAACTTGTTATGTTAATTATAAGTGTCCTTTTTGTTTTCATTTTTTTCTAAAACTTTTTCATTACTCATGTGTTTGGCCTATGATATTCTCATCATCCTTCTGTAGAACCACATATCTGTTGTTTCAAGTATCTTCTTCATCAAAGATTGACCTGCATTCACTGATTGATATTACATAACAGTTAGCATTTGACACCTCGGTGTGGTGTAATAGTTAACAAGCTTGTCTCACAAAAACTGTTATGACTGAATAGTGAGTTTGATCCTCATTGGGTGCCCCATAGTTTCGGCCTTGTGCCACATCTAAGCAATGCTTAGAAAATCAATACATAACAATTAGCAATATTTTCTCTTAAAACAGTTCTTCAGGAAAATAGGCTTATCAAGTTCACTAACTCTTTTTTGAAAAAACATGCATTCAGTAACAACCAATCAAAGCAGTTTTTGCTAACAGCAGTGAATAATTTTGCACCAGTGAGGAGAAGTAAGAAAAATATAAATCTTACAATAATCAGCAAGCAAATAATTCATTATCTGTGTGTAATAGCCCTAACTGAGAAATTTGTCTTTCAAATGTCCAAGACACAGTTAGAAGAACTAAGATGGATGGAAAGACAATTATTTAGGAAAAAGCTATTCCCCTCAAGAAGAGCAATATAGTAACAGATAGCAATTTAGTTATAATCTCAGCAGTCAAGCGTCATGTAATCATTATTATCTTAGAGAAAGAAAGAAACAGAAAGGAAGTGAATCTTCTTTTATGAACATGGACGGTAGCATCTTTGGAACATGGACGATAGCATCTCTTCACATCTTCCTCTATTCTGTTAGCTCTTAGTAATGTTTGTCTTTTTACTATTCCACATTTTCTCATCTATTTACACAAGCTTATTATGTAGGTTACTCTCTGTTTCACTCTGCCCCACTTGACTTTAGTGTATGTCATCTGAGTGTTTAATTCTTTTCTGTCCTCTTACTTTATTATGTATCCCAGAAATTTCCACTGTCTCTTTCCAATTCTCGGGGTTCTTGATAGGCTCCAGAGGTGGATATGCAATATAATTGGCCCTATTCTGGCATCTCGTCTACAGTCACTTTCTCACAGATGCACCGTCACCTCTCTCTGTCTGTTTTACAAATACTTTCATGGCAATTGCTCCGAGGAGCTGCATTCGATTGTTCCCAGACTTCATGAGTTCAACCGCCCTACAAGGCTGGCATCCCGCTCTCACCATTTCACTGTCGAAACTCCTAAATGTAGCCATCTCATCTACTCCAATAGCTTCATGTCTTGCACCTCTCGCCTGTGGAACTCCCTTCCCTATTCCAGTTTCCCTGAGAGCTATAATTTCCAGCTATTCAAATGTAATGTCAATCGACATCTCCAGTTGCCTTGATCTATCCACTACCCTTCACCTCATCCTTTCCTCTATCACTCCTATCTGATCTTGCTCCAAATTTTCTGTAACCCCTTGCGTCCTCGTGGCTTCTCGCCTTGCTTGGGGTGAAACGCTTAAAAAAAAAACAAAAAAAAGAAAACATGAATTTCCTTAGTGTTTCTACTTCCTTTTTATTCACATGTTCTGTCCATGGTATTTTCAGTGTGCACATCATAGAAGAAAAAGTGAAGAGCTCTTTGAATGAATGCTAATATGAAAAATGCCTTACTTCTAATGTACATTTTTCTGTCTTGTCATGTGAATATTAATTGAGATAAATTGTCTCAAAGAAGGAAATTCTTGTGACCAGCCTCAACATGTTTAAATGAAGAATTTGTTGCATCATGTATTGTGGTAATTTCAAATTGCAATATTGTATAGGGAAGAAAATTCTTTTGTTGTTTCTATTTATTTTCTGAAATAAGCTCACAATGATACTTTGTGGTTGATGAAAACAAGGATTTTGATTGGTTACAAATATCTAATTGAAATTTATTTATTTTTTTATCTTTAAATTGTGGTGTGTGGTGAGCCTCTTCTAGGCACTTGTGGATGAGCATATTTTTAAATGGTGAAAATATATGGTTCTGAAATTGAAGAAATTTGAAGGTATGGTTGTATTTTCAATATTTTTTGGTAGAACCACATCTGAGACATTTCAATTATGTTCTTTATGTGTGAAGAAATTGTTCTGCATTCAATGTTATATAGGAGCTAAGTCATTGCATGACTGTACAGTACTGTTTTTTTCTGATATTTTTTGATATCATAGCACAGATTTTGGTACCTAGCTTCAATACTAGACAACTGGTAAGAATGAAACTCAATAATAATGACTTGTAAAACAGATCACCACCCTTGGCATTATAACAAGTGTTCTTTTAACAGTTGGTTAAATTGGTTGCAACTATAAGATATCTAGCGGATCTGATACACATAAGCAAATAAAAAATGTTCTTATCAGTACCAAATAAAACTGAAAAACATATTTTATATGTTATGTCTCTTCAGGATGTGGGAGATCATGTCTCTCCACATCTTCCTGTCCTTAGCATCATTTGACTCATAACTTATTTGGTAGTTTACTTGATTTCTTCCTCTATACCTTCTGCCTTCAGTATATCTTGTGAGTGTTAAATTTTCTAAACACTATTTGTTTTGTTTTTAATTCTTATGGCAAACCATACCAGATATTCTAATACAAATGTATTATTGCTTTACCTGAACTATAAAAATATCTTTTAATTGTAGATAGAAAGGAATATTAATATCATTTATATATAAAATTGTATTCATATATCAATTAAAAGAAAAGAAAAATACTCATTTGGTTTAAAAAGTACATTATTGACAAGCTCAAATCTCTCATAAAAATCAAAATAGAATAATTAAAATTGAATCCACTGTCATTTTTATGTCGGAAACATAACAATAAAGGGAAAATGAAAACATCAAAAGCATAAAGAAATCGAAACTGTCCATGTTTAAAAAAACACTAATATTTACATTTCATGAGCTTGTCAATTATGGACTGTGAAAATAGATAAGTTTAACAAAAACTCTAAAAACTTACTAATTTGTGGTTTTATCTTGTTTCTTTTTATAGCTCAAGTTGAATAGAATAAAATTTCAGGAATTTATTGCTTTAATTCTATTTATTAGAATATAGTTTCTGAATGTCTCTTTCTTTTGCAATGTTGCCTAATGTAATGACTTTAACATCAATTTAAATCTACAGTGCATTTTCAAAGCAAATTTAGAGGGGAAAGTGGAAAACTGTTAGAAATCAGTATCTTTGAATTACAAAGGGAATTAACAAAAGGCACATACAGACATGATTTGCACAAAATCAATCTCTTGATTCTATTCTATATCTATCTACCTACCTACCTGCCTTCCTCAATGGCCACAGTCAAGATTATTGAGTCACCAACTCTGCAACACAGATAACTGTGAACTCTATAATCTTGTCAATGACTGTATTGTATATGCTTCACCAGAGCTACATATGGTTTTGAATTCACAGTTCGCCTTTCTCTAGACTAGTTCAAATACCAGTTCCCCATGATCGCTGAAGTTAAGCAACATTGAGCCTGGTTAGTACCTAGATGGGTGATCACTTAGAAAGCTTGGATATAAGCTTGGATGTGTGTGTGTGATGTAATGGATAATAGCTTGAAATTGTTAATTGGAGAGCTGACTTCCAATTCCAGTTGGGTTCGTTTATGTGCAAATACCCTTGAGAAAGGTATGAATCCATCTCTTCTATCCCAAGCTATGGGTTAATTAAGACTTGTATTCATCATTAAACCATTATTATCTGCAAAAAATAAAATAAAAATTAGGTACCAAATATTTAGATTTTGGCATTCAGTTAGTTATGTGCCATGCATGATACATGCTTAGGCAACCATGTATCAAAAGATACATGATTGACGAGACAGATTTTTTCCCATAGCAGGTTGCTATTTCTTTCTGCAGTAGACCATTTGCCATCCAAGGCTATATAACGCAGTCTGTCCTGCTATTTATCCATAGCTAGGGGGAGAAGAAGAGGATTCATGCCTTTCCCAAGTGTATTAGCATGTAAGTGAATGTAATGGATTTGACTGAAATTTGAACTCAGCTCTTCCATTCTTCAATCCGAGCTGCTATCCATTATTCCACTGTACTTTCTCAGCATTAAATAACTCATAAAGATTGATATGCTGCTAAACAAATCAGTCAATCAATCAATCCATCTAGATTGGTTGACAACACTGCTATTTAACCCATAACTGGAGGGTGAAGAGATGGATTTGTACCTTTCCTGAGGGGATTTGTGTGAAAGAGTAAGTAGTGAACTTGACCAGGATTTTATTCATATCTACATACAGAATTTTAGAAATCTATTCAGTTCCTTTTTTTCTATCAAAGTTTTCTCATAAAGCTTTTGATGAATTCCAAGAGTTAGTCATAAATTCCACCTCTGCTGTTTGATACATCGAATATCATCAAACAGGAGAGCAGATAATATTCTAAATAATATTTAATATGTTACCTTTCTTTATTTCCCTGATTGTCTACCAATGGTAGATTAACAGTTTCTTTATAAAGAAACATTTAGCATTCCCTGACTGAGCAGCCACTGCTACTTTTGGTGGAAATTTATAAAATCTTTCACTCAAAACAATTTATCAGGAAAAAAGGTTTCTCAGGTCTACTGTTATTACTCTTTAATGCTATAGAATTCTGCGATATTCACAAAAAGAACATTATTTGATTTTTTTAGGTTATAATAGAAAAGTAATAATAGATAAGAATAAATAGGTAATAATAGAAAAGTAATAATAGGTTATAATAAATAAGAATAAATAGGTAATAGATAGTTTATATTAGATAGACAATAATAGATAAGCATCAATAGATAATAATAAATAGGTAATAAAGTAATAATAGATAAGAATAAATAAGTAACAATAGGTTAAAGTATATAAGAATAAATAGGTAATAATGAATAAGTAACAATAGATAAGAATAAATAGGTTAATAGATAGGTATATATAAGAATAAATAGGATAAGTAATAATAAATAATAGATAATAAATAAATAATAGATAGTATATAATAAATAGGTAATAATAGATAGGTTACAGTATATAAGAATAAATACCTAATAATGGATAATAATAATAATAATAAAAGAATAATAGATAAGAATAAATAAGAATAAATAATAGATAGGTATATATAAGAATAAATAAATAATGGATAATAATAGATAAAATAAATAATAATAATAATAATATATAAGAATAAATATAATAATAGATAAAAATAATAAACAATAATAGAATAAATAGGCAATAATAGATAAGAATTAATAGGTAATAATAGATAGGTTACAGTATATAAGAATAAATAGATAATAATGGATAAGTAATAATAATCAATAATAGAATAAGAATAGGTAATAATAGATAAGAATAAAGAGGTAATAGTAAGTTATAATAAGTTGGTAATAATAGATGGGTAATATGGTATCAGTGTTAAAAGTGAGATCAGAAATTCTGTATTCACTTTTGCACAAATTTTTTTGGAAGGCATAAATCCATCTATTACCCCTTGAGTTATAAGTTAAATAACTGTGGCTGTACATGGATCTTTAGTTTAGCTATTAGCATTTTCAAAAGATGAATTACTTTAAATTCAAAACTGCAAAGAAAGCAACAGGAAATCCCTCAACTATATTCCTCAAGAAGTCATGGCAATTAAAAAAATGATAAAGAAAAAGGAATATGTGAAGAGCATGACTTCATAGAAAGTTACAGATACTCAACATTCTAGTAATTAAAAATGTTTATGGATACTGAAATACTTCCAGAAATATAAACATAATTTTGTTAATCTATTTCTCTGTATAACTATAGTTTATTATTTAATTTTTTTCTCTTATTTATTATGTTTTATAAACAGCATATTTTTATTTGAATGCAATCAGTTACTTTCATCAAAAATTTTTTATTAATCTATTTCTCGGTATAACTACAATAGGTTATTCTGATTAAAATATGCAACACAATTGGCTTTCATATTTTGAACAAGATTATATAAGAAAAACTTAATTTGAAGACATGAAAATACATTAAGCAGCAATTAAATTTGACATTTAAGTTTTCATAAGATTTGTTGAAAAGGATTAAAAATATAAAATCCTAAATATCTCCAAAAATATTGATTCTGTACAAATCTGGCTGTCAAATATTGAAAGTAAATTTGGTCAAAGATTATACGAGAAAAACTTGCTTTGAAGACATGAAAATACATCAAACAATTAAATTTGACAATTAATTTTCATAAGATTCACTGAAAAGAATTTGGAATTGCAGTGTTAGTAAAAATATACAAATTTTCTGCTAAATATCTCTGAAAATATTTATTCTGTACAGAATGTACACTCTTCTGGCTAATGCACATTTATAATTTTTTTATATCATGAAAGTTTATGTGATTTTCATTTTAAAATAGCTGTCACGATCATTTGTTATGATGAATAAAGGAAACCAAAGATTTTTCAATGAATATTTTTTCTGGAAAGTTATATTGTACAAAGTTCGTCTCTCTTACTGAAATAATAACTCTTTGATGCAAGGATTCCCAGCTTGTATGGAGCACCACCTAGGGAACAGTAGATATTTTTGTCTTCATGATTACTTCTCTGTTTAATTCAATATAATTTTTTTCTCAAATATCTATATTATTTGGTTTTGAAGTGTCAGTCATGCTTACAACTTTCCCAGACATTCTAATGTTTAAGAATTTTTTTTTTCTGCAATGAGCCTACCAGAACTACTGAGAAGAAACCAGGAATTGTATAGAACATCCAGATGCAGAGATTTATGTCCGTTGTGTTTTTCAAAAATACTTAGCACATTCATTGTTTCCCATATGTGTCTAGATACCTTTCTTTAAGCTCCAACTTTTACCAATGTCTTTTTCATATTCTTCATTCTCATTTGTTCCTTGTTGAACTTGTGCTACTGAATCACAGATATCACCAACAAGTTCACGTCAATCTTTCCATAAAAAATATATAAATCATAAACATCTCTGGTTCCCTGGTGTAATCAGTTCTATAGAACACTGTAATCAGTTCTGTGTTATAAGCTGCTTCCCTGAATAAGTTCATCTCAAGGCAACAAAGCTATTTGTAGTGCTAACTTCTTACTCTCCTCCATCAACTATGCCTCTCCACTGTGCACAAGGATAGCCTTTGGGCAACATCTCTTCTCCTTTTGACTACTTTTGTATCTTTGTTGTGTAATTTTCTTTCCTTTTCTTTTTTTTAGTATTTTTGATGAAAGATGGAATAAAAAAATTAAACTGTTTCACTTCGTCATGTTAAGATACACAAAACAGTGCCATTGAATCACAGACTTTCATTCTATCAAGTTCATTAGTTTTTTTTTTGCTTAGTGCTTTGAAAATTTTCCCATATTGTCAAAGATTATTTGGCAAAGTATCAAAACTATTTAATAGATTTATTTTTCATGGAAAGTAAAGTCTTAAGCGGTAAGATGAGCAGAAGTTTCACCACTAATATTTTTGTTTGTGTCCAAGAGTAACAAACAAAGTCACTTTTTGATTGCTAAATGTATATTCCCACAGAGAAGATGTTTTCTTATTGAGATGATGATGTTGATAAATAGTAAGGATCATCATCATCATCATCGTTATTTTACATTCTTGTCCCAGATTTAATATCTTTAATATCATTACTTTATTTTCTTTCTATTGTAAATGAAGACAAATAAAAATCAATATAATAAATATACCAAAATAAAATAATAAATATAAAATAAATATTATATAAATTATATTGTAAATAAATATAATGAAAATATAAACAGATATAAAAAGTGTAATAAAAATAAATAATTGGAAAAAAGGACAAGTAACCTTGAGAAAATTCTACCCTGTAACTTGAAATAGCAGAAACCAAATACTAATTTTCAAACTTATTTTCTTTTCATTGTTGTTGTAGTATTTAGCTAAAAAAAAGAAGAATCTAAAGGAAGGTTGATTGATTGATTGGTGTTTTATGGTTTATCAACTTTTGCAAGGTTATTCAAAGTCAAAAAATATTTTTCGATTGTGAGAATTTTTTTGAGATAATAATGTTTTACTGATAGAAGTCCTACTAATTAACCCATAGATGGGAGTAAAAGAAGTGAATTCATCTCTTTCCCAAGGGTATTTGCATGTAAATGAATCTAAAGAACCCAACAGGAATTGTAACATGAATCTCCGATTTCCATTACACAACCTCATATCCAAGCTTACATCACCTGGTATTTCCAAGAAGTCACCTATATATGTACTGACCAGGGTTAATGTTGCTTAATTTCGATGATCTTGTGAGAACCCTGAGTTAAGAATTTAAACTATGATCTGAATCACTTCATTTTCATATTCAAGATTCAACATAGAGAAAGATTTTTCATTATACCCCTTGTAAAAAAACACATTCTGATCTGAAAAGTCATGGGACAATATAAAGTACAATGTTAGACCAATCCACAAAAATGCACATATATTTGTTTACTTGTGTTAAATTTTTAACATTTCTGTTCACTCTTGATTTCTTAACCAAAAGGTTCAGATGTGCATAAAAAATTGTGCATCAAATTTATTACCAGGCAGTACCTGATTCAGTTGCTTACATGTTAGAATAAGCAAAGAGATCAAGAAAAGGTTTTTCATAAACTGTTGTGTTGCTGGTGACTTGGCAATTTTTCCTGTCTGCTACAGATTTCCTGCTGTCATTACTTTTATAAGTTAATGAACCAGGAGACTACTGTCTGTTATTATCACTTTGCTGCCAGTGTGAGTTTTATTATTTTAAAGTGCTCATATATTTAAATGATGAGCAATTATTTTTCAAATAAAATGATTCAGTTGTCTCAGAAAATCATTCTATATGGTTTGGTTTGGAGTAATTTCTAACAGTTTGTTGTTTTGATTTTTACTATTTATTATTAGTCCAACCCAGCAATATAAAATGATTAAAACACATCATCTAACAAAATTTCTATCAAAACATTTAGAAAAGTATAAAATAAGGTTCTGCAATTTTGCAGCATTTCATAAATAACCAATTAAAACAAACCAAACACAAGTTTCTTTAAATTAAAATAATTCCTCTAATGCATTAATATTAGGTGTTTAATAAATGTGCCAGTCAGAACAAAGACAGGCTCTCTACAGTTAGCAGTGATCTTCTATCTAGACACAATTTTAAAAAATAATATAAAATTCACTTTTCTGTAGCAAAGAATGGAAAAAAAACTAAATGAAAAATTGAACAAAGGCAATGTTACCTGATTTCAAATCATTTAACAACTTCCAAAAATGCATTGTCATTTAGTCCCATTATTTGACTGAATCTGAAAGGTGTCCTTTGATCATGCTATCCATGACTACCTATGCAAAAAAGTATAAAAAGCAAAGTTCAGTCATACACTAATATAATTCTTTTATCCTTGCTGTTTTATGATTTATGATAAACCAAATGTTTATTTTTATAATACATTTTTATGTTTTCTTGTTAAATTATTTCTGGTAAAATTAATGAAATAAAAAGAGTTACTTTCATCTCCAACTTCACACTTGATTTTGGAAATATGGACTTGCTTTTGAGTGTAAATATACTGTCTTTCAATTTCATTGCTAAGATATTCAGATAAGCAGTATGGCTTTTGCTTCGCTATAGGTTAACTACTCATGTATCAACAGTTCTTACTGAAAGAGTCTATCAAGCTTTAGATGAGAATAGTGAAGCTGAGGCTGTTGCTTTGGATATCTTGAAGGCATTTGGCAGGGTTTGGTATGGTGGTTTTCTTCACAAGTTGAAAGGTTAAGATATTTCTCAACAAATTTTTGAACTGATACAGTCTTTCTTATTGAATCACAAAGTGAAAGTTATCTTCGACAGCCACTCTTTCTAGATATTTTTGCATTAATGCAAGCATCCATCTATTTTAATTTTTATCAATGACCTTCTTGGTGGCATCAGTTCTCATCTTGGTATCTATGTTGATGACACAATTCCTATCTTAATAGTAAGTCTCAGTGGTTTAATAAAATCAAATTGGCAGCTGATCTAAAAAATGATCTACCTGAGGCAAGGAATGGCATGTTAATTTTAATGCTTTCAAAATTAAATTGCTCTCTTTTAATAACTGAGATAATCCTTTTTACTTTCCATCAGCATGGCTAGTACTAACTTCCAGGTGTGTGATCCATTGTGCCTTCTCAGACTAACATTTTCCACTGACATAAAACGGAAAGATTATATTGAATCAATTGCTAGGTTAGGTAGTGAACTAGTAAAGACATTGAATCATTGGTGACATCCTACCTGTTCATATAAACTGATTCTTAAAATTATAAAAGCTTAGTGAACCAGTTGGATTATCCAAAAATAATCTTATATATTAATAGCCGATATATAATAACTAAAAATATGATTAATACCATTGCTGTAAGTTCTATGAAAGCTGAAAGAGGGGTTTTCTGTGAAGAACATAATTTATTCTGACAAAAGAAATCATCTTGAAGTTAAGAAATGTGGCAAATATTCCAGTCATAAATTTGATAGGTGTTCCATTGAATTTTTAGGACTGCAGTTAGTGATTCAGTTCAAATGTGGCTAAGAAACCATAACACTAATCTTCCATAACACTAGAGTCAAAAGCATTATACTTCTGAATAAAAATATAATGAGAACAGAATTTCAATCTGTGAATATCTAAATAAGTAAATGTTTTCTATTAAATTATCAAAATGGTTTAATTTTTTTTTATACTATAAAGTGATTTGTTTCCATTCTCAGATGGAAAAGAAAATAAGCAGAATAAGTTTCTAAAGATTACCTGTCTTTATAAAACCTGTTCCTGAATATTTGAGATGATATTATTGAATAGAATCTCTGGAAACAGGGTGAACAATAACTAATCAGTACTAAGTAAGAACAAGAAGAGATATTCCTTGACATTGTCATGGAATGAGAACAATCTATCCGTGTAGAATAAGAAAAGTTATCTGAAGGTTATCCAGATTGACACATACCTGAAAAAGGCCAGTGTGCACAATTTGCAAACTTTGTGTTAAGAAAAGCAAATAGATAATAATTAATGTAAATATTTACTTGTTATAGAGAACAGTTGATAACAGTATCTGTTTAAAGATGTCTAATGAGACAAAGAACTAAAAATGCAAATTTTTCTTATAACACTTTACTCAATTAGTATTGGTGGAGCATGGTATTTTTAACTTCATAAATATAAAATTTAACCTATGCAAGTGTTAACATAGCTGTTTAACTGTTGACATTAACAAAAGAGCAGGAGAGACAAAAATAAATGGATGGAAAGTAATATTAACAAAAATATGTTTACAACTGATTTTTTCTTCTGCTTCAGTGCTCTGACAAAAAGAACATTTTGTAACGGATAAGGAAATTCACTGCAGTTTCTTTCTTTGGGGTGATTTTTATTTTTTCAAGAAGAAATCCTAAGTAGAAAACTGTGTACATGCATCAAAAATGATATTTATCAGGAATTCTGAGCCTTGGGAAATGCCAATGTGGCAAGGTATAGGACCAGGTTAAATTACTCAAAGACTGCAAATGCTGTAGGAGAGATAAGTGGTAATTCTTTTTACATTCCTTATGCAAGAAGGACGTTACATTAGGAAGGAAACAGGAAAGAAGTAAAAGAAAGAGAAGAAAGTGAGAAAGAATATATATATAAAAAAATAAATGGGAAATTGACATCAGTGTAATCAAGCATGAAGAATGAAGTAAGCTATGTTTTGGACAAATGCAATAGCAGAAACAACCCAGGAAAAATTGCAACAGAATTCTTAGACACTTCAGCACATTCTGATTAGTTAATTGTTGGCAAAAATTCTTCACCTAAAATAAATCACTAAAGTGAATAGAAATTTGACAATAACAGTCTCTAAAATTCAGAAGACAGAATTTTTTTTTCTTGAATATTTTTTTATGAAATGCCATATTTCTTATTTTTAAAAGCTTTGTCAAATTCACAGTTGTCATAATTTTACCATAATATTAGTTTCTGTTTTTATGCTGCTCTGTTATTTATATATGAACACTTTATGCATTTCAATAGGCAATAGCTAGAGTGCCAGTTGATAGAAAAACATCTCAACATGAGAGAAAATCTAAGAAAATGAATGAAAACTTTAGTTTCAAACATAACTCAAATAGTTCAGTCATTAATTTATATTTTCATGCTCAGTATCTTTGAATTTTAATTCTACTGTAAGACAGTTGCAGGGTTATTATAGTATAAATTAATAACTAAAAAAATTTGAATTAGGTCTGAAATGAAAGTTTTCATTTTCTTAGATTTCCTCTCATAATGAAATGCTTTTCTATCAACTGCCACACTAGCTTTTGTCAAATTATGACAAATGTGAGTTTGCCAAAGCTTTTCATAGTCAGAAAAAGAGGGAGTGATAACAGTTCTCTTACATTGTCAGTAGATAAAATTTAAGGATCTTTTTATTTTAGGAAGAGAAAATTCTGATGAAGTCAATAAATTTAACACTGTAAATTTTAGATCTGAACAATTTAAGTAATAGGATTATCTTATATGTAATAAACTTGCTCTAAGTGATAGTTTAATCAACAGAGCATTAAATAGGGGGCTATAAGTTGCTCAGTTTAATTCTTCATGGTAGACTGACAAAAGAAAATATGAACTCTAATCTTAAATAGGCATCCAAAATATAATTCTGTCAGGATTTATGTGCATTAAAATTGAGATTTATTGTATTTAAATTATTGTAATGCCTCATTTAGAATAATTTGTTTTTTTTTTTCAGTTTTAGTCTTCAAATTATTCTAAATTAAAAAAATTGAAATACGTGGAGAGAATTTCAGAAAAACTTGCAGAATTTGAACTTTACAACAATGATAAAACAAAAAAAAATTAAAAATAAAATAAAAATACAAAAATAAAATAGAATCATCCGAAAACTCAATTTGTTAAAACTTGAATTTTTTTTAGCTAGTTACCAGCCATTATTGAACAAAACATTTGCATATATAAGATAAATGATACTGATGTAATTATTGATGACACTGGTGTAGAGAATATAAGACCTTGATTAGTTTATGTGAGCAAAAATAAAATTGAATCTGACAGGTATTAAGCAAGCAGGGATGAGTAATATGTTTAGATGGTTCTAGATAAAATATTACTTAATTGATATTTCAGCCAATTTGCAAAAATAGGAAAAGACTTCTAAGAAAATAAATTTCCTTTTGTAATCTTTTATATTTCTACCCCCTGAGATTCTATGAGATGATTTCCCTTTAATTATTTTTTCTTAGATTTAAAGCATTGTATATTTTAATCTTCTGGAATTAAATGTCAGTAATGATTAATCAAGACATTGTAGAGGATACACATAAAAGGACTCATTGAAAAATGCTTTCGTGCTTGTAAGAATAGCAAGTTCATAAGGAAATGTAAGTTCTTATTGAATTTTCTCGTTCACTTGTAGATCTTTCGATGAAAGTTATCAAAGCATAGACAATGCACTAATCACATTTTCTTGCATGTATTAAAAAAAAAAAATAAAAAAACAAGAAGAATTTATGACATTCTTAGTACTTTGAGAAGATTTATTGAATTTCTTAATGAATAGATCACATTATTTTTTTAATATATTTTTTATGAATTTAAAAGAAGTTAAATTTGCAATTGATTTTGACTGACTTAAATTAACTTTTCATTGATTCTTTGAGCCTAAAATGCAATAAATGAAGCCATTTTTACTTTTGGATTAACCAAAATGCCCATTTCTATAGTTCGAGATCTTTTCAGCTGAAAATCTATTGTTTAATCATCCAGAATGCTTATTAGCAATGTCACTGAATCACATGACTTGTCACCATGATTATGACTGATGATTATGTTTTATTATTATTATTACTGACTTTGCAGAGATGTGAAGTCATGCGGGCAAAACACTTGAATAGATCTGCCTAATAAAGATTGATGGAAGATATACATATACATGCACGTCACATTGTGTGCAGATTTCTCCTCTGATGGAACTAATGTTTCTCTCATTTTGTTCCCTTAATTCAATAATTTTTTTAGCAGGGGAAAAACACAACTTATACTGACCCTGGCTTATAATCAAGTCACATAACTGCTTTGTGCATCAAAGCTGAAAACATTTGAAAAGATCTAGAAAGAACTGCTGTGTTTTTAATTATTAATACTCAATTTTTATATTATACTCTGTTAGGCCCAAATTCAGAAGGATAAAAATAATTTTATGACACAAAATACATTTAGTTATATTTCATAAAAGAAAACGTTATATATGATTATAGTATGTTTAAGTAATTGTATAAATTTGAATAATAAAAGTTTAAGTTTCATACTTGTTATAAGATTGAAATGTTTGCAAAATAGTTAAGTCTGTGTTAAATTCAATGCTAATTTTTACATTTTATTTGTTTTCACTCTGCTTAGAGTTGACAGAATATTAGGAAGATGTTAAAGGATACATTGTAAATGTATTTATTTTGGACTGAGTAGATGCTACAGAATCATAAACAAAAAAACTGTACCAAAGAAGAGAAAACACATCACTTGAGGGCTTTCAGCAGCAGCAACAACTAAAATGGGTATCGCATGCAACTCAAAGAGAAAATAATTATATACTTAAGATGAAACATTGGAATCAAGATGCAGGGAAAAAGATGAAGCAGAAGTGTAAAAGAAATCAATCAAAGAAATGAAGAGGCAAAGATTAAATTTAGAAGAAAGAAAAAGCAGTGATGGAATATATCAGTGGATTGGTGCAATATGTTGACATTAAAAATATAATGAAGGTCAATGATTTCATTTACACTGGGGCAAAAATGTTGACTGACGACTACATTGACCAACATAAACAACAAATCTGGGCAATAAAATGAGAAATACAGATCTCCATTATACAAAGAGATATGAGACTACTAAAAAACATGCTAAGAAACAGTAGACTACAAAATGGCATCTAGAAAGTAAAACAAAAAATACCAACAGAAAACTGACTAAAGAAACAAGACTAAAAATTCCAAACAAATTTTCGTAGACATACAAAATTGCACATTCTTAAATAATGAGAAGAAATTATATCAAGACTTATATGGTTAAAAGAGTTAAAATGTAAAACAGACATGACTGATGCAAATAATTTCTGAAATGAAATGTGAACAAGCCAAAAGAAACACATTGAAATACTAGAATAGTTAGTGAAAGTGAAGAAGGATCTTTGGAAAATAAAAGATTGAAAAAGCATTTAAATAAATACATGCATCTTAAAAAAACAGAGCAAAAAATTAGACAAGTACCAGGACCTTGCCTGGAAGCTGACAAAGATGAAGAATATAAAAGATAGGAACATGTTCATAATAAGTAAGTACACTTGGAACTGTGCCAAAAATGTCAGAATCAGTTTGGAAATCTGTGGCTGAACTGAGACTGTACAGACTATGGTGTATTTGGTGCTGGCAAGGATATTGAGAAAGGTGCTGGAGATTTGAAGAGATTAGATATTATTTAATCCTCAGTGATGACTGCCAGACATCTGGTGTGAAAATGCAAAAGCATGAATAATAATAATATTAATAATAATAATAATAAACTGAGGAAGTTGTTAATCATGAATCAGATAGTTATAACCATTGTTATTAGAGCACTTGGAATGGTACCAAAGATTTAGAGAGTTCTGGAATCTTGAGAAGACTTACTGTTGCACAATCTTCATTGGTTACTAATGATGTGAACAGCCAATGAATGAATAATGATATAACACTGGGTCTCATGCAATGATGCAATATGGGATTGTTCTAAACAGAATACAAAAGAATAAAATAATAATAAAAAAAATATTCCTCAAAATGAATAGCCCACTTCTTCTTTTATATGCTGTGGCAAACATGGTTCTCCATGACTACCTATACTTTGTATGTCTTAGTAACGTTTGTCATTTCACTGTCCTTAGCAAAATATATTCATGTTAAGAACAAAATTATGCTCAACAATAATTAAATATTATTGAAAAAATATTCATAAAAATATTAAGAATATGATTGGTTTCTAAATATATGAGGAATATTATTTTATTTGTTGGTAGTTAACTAATTAGAAAACATGGACATAGTTACTCAGTAGATGTACAGTGAATATGACCTTTTGTGAGTCATGAAATGTTATAGAATTTACTAAACTAGTATCTGCAAAAAGATATACATATTAAAAATAAATAAATTTAGAGATTCTTGATAAAATCCAAAGAAGAATCAGTAATATTATTGGTTTTGACCTGGCATCTCAGCTTCAGTCACTTTCCCACCACTGTAAAGTTGCTTCCCTGTACTTTTTCTATAAATACTTTCATGGTAATTGTTCAGATGAGCTCTTTGCTATCGTACCTAGACTTTGTCAATTCTCATACGCAGTACTAGATTGGCAAAAAGGTCTCATCAGTTTACAATTGAATTGGCTAGATGTCACCATAAGTTCTATGCTAACAATTTCTTTTTTTGCACTTCTCACCTGTGGAATTTTCCAGTCAACTTTGATCTCCAAAAATTTAAATGCAATGTCAATTGTTATGTAATGTCTTCCTGATCACTCTTCTATTGTTCTCGCACCTTAATAAGGTTTCTGCTTTCTAATTCTTTCACATCTATTAACCCCTTTTGTATCTTAGTGGCTTTACTGCTTTGCTTTATTTGAATTCAAGTAAAAAAAAAAAATATTTCCACAAGGGAAAAACATACCCAATAAATATCACCTGGAAAAAGTCAGAGTGTAGAATGGCCGAAACATTGTGAATATGGCAATAAAGGTGAGGACAACCGTATGTGTAATGTAAATAATGTAAATAACTCTATGCTTATATAACATTTTTTCCTCTCATCTGCCAATGTGATTAAAGTACTAAAGAGGGATGAGATAATATTTGGAAAAAAATGACCAAATAAATTAATTTGCATGATAGATATAATTTTCCTTCATTTTTATTTATAGAGTGGCATTAAAAATATAATCAAACTTGTAAGTATTCAGCAACAGTAATTGAATTTTATAAAAATATTTCAAATGCTTAATGCTGAACTATCTCCATTTAATATGTTTTATTTATCCTTTTTGCGAATACAATTTGATTTTTTTTATATCTTTTGATTGATAAAGTTTTTGCCAAGAGTTGATGCATTTTGAAGGTAAATTGTTTTGTGAATATTACTAGAGTTGAACCATTAGAATATTAGTGTCTCAAACTTAGATAATAGGAAAAAAAGTGTCTAAAATGATGGATAATGATTACCAAAAGACAGTTCCAGTGCATAAAAGGGGACCAAAATGATAAATGTATCTCAAAATTATATCATTATATATAGTTCCCCTGTAATTCAGTGATATCTTGAGCAAAGCATAAAATATCTATACATACAATTATGTGTACATACATCATACATGCACACCTATAAATTTATATATAAAAATGCATGCATACATACTTGCTTTTTGTATTGTCATTGTTCTCAATGAAATCAGGAATAAATCTGTCTGTAGAGAATAAAGGACAAATGAGCGATGGTTTTGGAATGATGAGACCATAACTTAATGTTTTGATTCATTTATATGCGTATGTTTCAGAGCAAATACAGAGGGGCTCTCTAAAACCAATGACCTACAAATCAAAGGCATTGTGTTGATCAGAAAAAAAAGCAAGTCTTTGAAGTTTATATTTTGCCAAATTTCAAGGACAGACAAGTTGGTGGTGGAGTGCAGGAGAGTTAAGCAGATTAATATCCATGCTTTCTGTTGCAACAAAGCTTTAGAGATGAAAATCATGAGAATTAACCTCTGAACTGCTGATCCATGCTGGCAACATGTACACTTGAGTTGACAGAGAGATAAAAAGGGGAGTTAATCAGTTTTGTTCCCATCACCAAACTACTGCCACCACCACAAAGAGCAGATCAGTCGTCAAGTGAAAGCAGTTCATAAGTAGCATTATGCAGAATGATGAGTTGCGTTCCACTGAAGACACACAGAGAAATTTGCTAAAAAATAAGGCTTAAATGATGGCTTCAAATCTTCTTTTATGTCATATGATTCAACAAATTTGATCTAACATGGCTAAAGACTAGGGATAGATAGATAAAAAGAATAAAAGTTTTTTTTTTTCTATCTAATTTTATTTTATCAATTGGCAGTAAGTTTGGGTCTCTGGTCAACAACATTGGCCACTGTTATTGTTGCTTTTGTAGCATTGTTCAATGAAGACAGTTTTTGAAATATTTTTAGCTCCAATTGATCTATACATTGCCTCAAAGAACATGTCATCTGTTCATTCATTTCTTAATATCATTATTACAATCATTATAGATTATTATCGCTGTCATAGATTTTTATCAAGTATTGATACCAATATAATTTTTCCTCTTTCATTTTTGTTGATATTAGTAACATCTGCAATTGTGCTATTGTTATTATTATTACTAGCTGTGTATGTAAATTGTGATATCACTCATGGGTAGGATTTATTAAATAACAGCATCAAAAAAATTTAATTCATTCTAATGATTGCATATATAGTGATACAGCAAATTGTAGTGATAAGTAAGAAAAAGAAGGCAGCAGTCATGATTGTATCACAGTGCCAATTTCATTTGAACCTGATATAGGTTGACGAAGCTGCTGCTGCTGCTGCTACAGTGTCTGTCATTTTCTGCTCTAAAAAACTTCTTGCAGATGAGTTTCTGGAAATTAAAAATTAAATTTTGTAATTTCTGGCATAATGTTTTGACATACACTTTCTATGTTGCTTATTAAAAATCAGGAATAAAAAAAATTGTCATGGTCTGGAATTAATGCAAGATTTTCTTTTCTGTCAAAAGAGAGCTGTTATACACTTACCAGTCACTTTATTAGGTATACATCTCTCGTGCCAGGCTGGATTTAACTTTAGAACCACCTCAATTATACTTCACATGGATCTGACAATATTCTGGAAGCCCACGTTCAAAATTTGGGTCTTTGCTGTTGTCATGGTATCCAACATTTAAAATATTATTAGCAGATCCTCCAGTTAAATCAGTTAAAAGACCTGCTGTTAACACCCAAGCACCAGATGCTAAAGAAAATTTTCAGAGTTCTTGTAAATCCGTGACAGATTTGGTAAACAACCTTTTATAGACATATTGAGGACCAACAGCTTATTAGACAGATAGTCATAATGCTTTAGTTTATCTGGGTATCAGAAAGAATATATGCTTGTAATAATGTGACTATTGCTCTTGTAGAGGAACCTACATCAGTTACAGTTCTCTACAGTTAAAATATGACAAAGGTTCACCAATTTGTATTTAGGAAAAGGAAGGTTAAGTTTATTGATTATCTAGTGCGAAGTTGTCTGTTTCTAACACAAACCATGTTATGTGTGACAGGAAGCTCATGCATTGTTGGTATTTAGATCTCCAAGAAGGGTACAGACAGGTGAGTGTACAAGTTATGAACTATGACATTCAAAAGATATAATGTTATTATATGTCAACAATAGGAAATGATAAGGTTAAATAAGTAGTAACAATTACAATAACAAGAGATCTATTTATTTTATATATATATATATATATATATATATATATATATATATATATATATATACTACATCCCCACACACATCTATCTGTGTCTGTGTGTTCCAGAAATTTGTGAACACATCTTTAGTGGGTCATAAATGGAAAATGACCAGATTTTAACATTTTCGTTTCTCTTTCAAACATATCAAAAGAATTAACATGGCAACTTCTAGACTGACACAGGAAATACAAAAAGGTACATCATGTTCATGGCATTAGCTGCCACCCACAATGATGTAGAATGAGTGGGGCTTCTTGTTGGCCTAGTGATCTATAGGAATAAGAGATGGCGCTGTAGAAACCCTACAGATATACCCACAGTGATGCTCATCAAGTTCACCCCAATTGTGATTGTCTAGGTTGTTAAGAGTAATGAAGGTCATATGCCACTTTCACTTCTTTCTACAAAACTTCAAAGTGAATACTATTTACATGAATGTGTTGGACATAGTGGGTGGGGGGACCCTAGATCAAGGAGGTGTCTGTATGCACTCAAGCAACATTCAGCTCTCCCAGTATGGCCTAGTTTGATTTGGGAGTGGCTAGTTGAAAATTTTTACTATCATGTTACTTCTAACATGTGGCTATCTCACTCTCCTGATGTTAATCCATGGCAGCCCCCTCTCTTCCAATGTGTACTACCCTTTGACCCCCCCCCAATGACTGGCAGAAACCCTGATTGGGGTCTATGTTAGTGCATTGTGACCCTTACTATCTTATTAACATTTGCTTTTTTCTACCTACATTTATATATATTACAAAGTAAACTAAGCACAACTGACTACTAAAGGATGAAAAATATTTGCAGATTTTGACATCATTCTGGTTTCTTTTTTTTCATCCAAGTCCATGAAAATTTGTTTTGTTCATGCTTAGTCTTGAAAAAGCATTATATAAAATTCATTATCTTTTTATCCATAATGTTGAATGTTAAAATTATTCAACTTTTTTTTAAAAAATTGCCGGAAAACATTGCTTATTTATTTAAGATGGAAAGATCTATTATGACATGTCTCTAATTTGTATTTAGATAAATTGTATTTATTTTCAGTTTTTCTAGTTGAAGTGTTCACCTATATTTTATATGATCCATTACTTTACATAATTAAGTTACAATAAAATTTGTTTTTGATGAGAATACCATATGAAAATTGAGTTGTAGTAGAATGGAGGACCCATGTCATAGATTTGGGAGTCCCCGTATCAAAATACAGTGAGAATCAAACAAGATCCTTACACTGGCCCTGATCCATGGACTAACTATATCTAGATTGTTACTGTGAAGGAAACCAATTAGCAACTTCTTAATACTAAGGAGTTCTTGAAGGCTAACATCATAAGCATGATGGCAAACATTATTGAAAACTACCCAGGCATGCATTTGATTTTGAGGTTGCATTGATGCTGAGATGGTTTTATTAAATAACATTTCCTTCTTTTTCTAAGTTAAACATGTGTACAACTTAAAAAAAAGAAATATGCAGAGTTTTTCAATTGAGTATCTGTTTTTCTTCATATTATAATTGGTTCATAATCACTAGCACATCCAATATATATATATATATATATATATATATATATATATATGTGTGTGTGTGTGTGTGTGTGTATGTGTTCACAGAGGGAGAGAATGCATAAGGTAATTGAGAACAAATTATATAAACCTTTCTACACTTGTCATTACTTATATGATATTGGTACATTTTACTTTGAAAAATACCAGTGTACTAATATGCCATACTGATAACATTTAGGATTTAATAATGACTTAGACTGTCAAAAGTACTCAAACAAAAACAGAAAAAAATTAACTTTGGACTGTTTATATACCATTTTGACTTGAATGTACAACTTATTCAAAATTTATAAAAATACAACAGAAAATTAAACAGATATTTTTGTCTGATCCTATACACAAATAAGTGTTGTTAAATTTAAACAACAATGTCTGTATATTAAATTCTTTGTTATTGTTTTCCAATTTCTTAATAAAATGTTGTATATGGGAATCAAAATTATGAATCAACTATCCAAATTCATGATTTTTTTTCTGCTTCATCCCGAGTGAGGTGATAATGTCACTAAGATGCAAGGGGTTACTGAGAGTGAAAGAATTTAGAAGGAGCTGGAAACCCAACCCTAAACAGGAAACAAGGGATAAACCCCTACTCCTGTTCAGTAGACTGAAAGAGTGTGAACCAGGCAATAGGCAAACCTGTCTACACACACACACACACATATATATATATATATATATATATATATATGTATATATGTGTGTGTGTGTGTGTGTGTGTGTGTGCATGTTGAGGACACATCTGAAATGGCTTTCTGTACAGAATCCAATATGTTGATTATATATTTTGAATGTATTATTGAATTTCAACATGGCTTGCTGAGATAATGAATGGTAATTAACTGTATGAAGTAATATTGAAAATTAATGTTATAAAATAGCAGTAGTTTCTCCAGTGTGTGCATGTATTTATTTACACACACACACACACACACACATATATATATATACGAGTGCTGAAAAGTTGCTGAGAACTTTCTAACATCTTACATATATATATATATATATATATATATATATATGCTTTCTTAGAAATCTCAATAATAAGCAAATTGTACATAATACTGCTTCTACTGATCTCTAATATATTAATCTCCTATATCGTAATTAAATGCATACTAATTATAAACAAGATGAAAACATACTAAAAAATTTAGTAAATTCTAATATATCAACTACAGATCCTAGCAAAAAAAATTAAATTAATCATATACTACACTAAATCTACTATATCCAACTTAATACTTCGCAATGATTCTTCTTCCCCGGTTAGCGATTTGCAAAAAACCAACATAGTTTATACATTCAAGCGCCTTTTGGGAGAGTGTATCTCCAACGAATTAAATAATATTTATGTTGGTCACACCACAAACTCGCTTTCATGACGCTTGACACTACATTTTAATGAAAACTCTAACATTTTTAGGCATTTAAAACAACATGCCTGCCTGCACACAATTCCGTAAAATACTTTCGAAAACACAACTATACTTCGACATGAAAAACAATAGACAAAAACTAAAAATACTTGAAGCATTATACATCAAACAGTTAAAAACCCAACCTAAACAAAATCAATTATGGCATCTCTACAAATATTCTTAAATGTCTATAATTGGTAACAGAAGCCATTGGTTTATACCAACGGCTTTCCTTACTTCATTCTACAATTCACTCTCATGTAGTCATGTGTGACGTCATGAGATGCTGTGCGATTTTCGCTTCTAGCGTCTTATATGCGCGTGTTTATCGTTGTTAGTGATTAACTATGTAAACAATGACAGACTATCATCACTGTCGTGTCCGTATATTGTTTAATATGTTTGTGATTTACATCTTTGATAATGGCTTAAGTAAGCCGAAAGCTTAGATTATATTAAAAAAAATATGGATCAATATTGTGAATTTCTTTCTTCGTTTAATGATAATGTTATCAAACTTATCAGATGTTATGAACAAATTTTACATAAAATAAATAGACAACACTTGTCTATATTATTTAATGAAACGTGTATAAATATACATATATATATATATATATATATATATATATATATATATATATATATATAAATAAAAGAAAAAGAACAGTAAGATATATAATCCGTGTTCTTATTGATATTTTTTTTTTTTACAAAATAGTGCTCAATGTAAATTTACAGTAATAACCATGTTTCAAATATATATATATATATATATATATATATATACAAACATTTGAAATGATTTTCTGTAGAGAATATGTACTGTAAGTTCACATATGTATTTTGAATGTTATTATTGAATTCCAATATGGCTTGTTGAAATAATAAATGATAATTATCTGTATGAAGTAACACTGAAAATTAATAATGTTATAAAATTTCTTCAGTTTCTTCAGGTGTTGAATTAATGAATTTATTTGATTCACAGTCATATTTTTTTTCAATGCATATATAATGGTTGAAGTACGTTTGGTGAAATCTGAGTGGAATTACTAACTTTAGTTATTTGCATGTTTATAAAAAACTTGGGTCATCTCCAGACAAAAGGTTTAAAAGCTGCGTGTTCACTGATGCATTTTGATTGGTTAGAAAATATATATTTTTGCTTCTAAATTGTGTTTTTTAAACTGCTTCTTGTGTCCCTACAACTGAACAAAAGTAAAACTGTTTTTCTTTACTTTATCTTGAAGAGTGAAAATGGTCATTGCATTCTGATAGTTGAATGATTATTTCCATTGAATTATTCTACACATCTTCAATTTATGATTTCATGAAAACCAATCACTTAACTAAACCCATAAATGATTATTATATATGTTTTAATGCAAGCAAGCATGCAAAATCAGACTGTCGGAGTTAACTTCTCCTTTAGTTCATTAACGCTTTCACCAGGGTTCTCTCTTCCCTGGCTATAAATAGTCGCTGACCCTCCGCCTCTTCCTCTCTTTTTCCTCAGGCTTTCAGCCTTACCACCTCGCAAATGTAAGTGCTCACAGGGATATCGTTTCCCAAATGCTGGGAACACGCTAAGCACAATACACACACACACATATATATAATATTCACACACACACTTTGTCCTTTGTAACTGTTTCCATGTAACTTGTTATTAATATATATATTTGTATACATATATTTATCGGTCTTCTGTTTTGTTTGTTTTCTTTGCCTTCTTCTTTGGACTTAATTAAAAGTCCAACTTTCTCGTGTAGTTGGACCTGCTAGCAGGAAAATCTGAACCCACATGTGTTTCTTCTACTTCGACTCAACAACATCACAGTCACGGTCCACTACAAGACAGTCTAGAGTTCAAAATTGTTTAGAGCTGTGAAGGACTAGAAGGTGTAGAGAGTCATGATCACCTACATTATTAAGGGACTTGCTACATAAAAGAACAATGCAAATTATGAATTGGGACATTTTTTTTCTTCTTCTTTATGATGAAAATAATAATTATGTGTGCAAAAAAATAATATGAATCTGTGCATTTTCTAAATCAAATATATTTTGAAACAGACAGCATGTCGGAAATTTGAAATGAGAAACTTGAAAACAAGAATTAGAAAGTATTTAACATTTAACACAAATAATCTGATGGCTTTTATATCAGCTTTAAACATAAAAAAAATCTTTCCAATTTGACCATACATTGTATGCATATTTTTATATTTTGTTAATAGTTTAAAGTTGGTATCCTTATTTTTATAATTTTTATTCTCCTTATCAGTTGGTTACGGTAATCATACTGACAGCAACATAATCATATGATGTACCTGCTTTTTATATGACAAAAGAATAGATTAAAATCCCTGTATAGTAATATTGAGATACTGAAGAACAGAAATAATACTTTAGGTAAGAAAAAATAACCAAACAAGATAAAATACATGGTTGTCAGCAAAAGAGACACCCCAATTACATATTGCAGACATAAAAATCAAGCAGGTAGTAGAAAGTATGAGAGAAACTCAGAAGTGCCTACAATTAGCAAAAGATGCCTTTTAGGAAATTGAGCAAAGTATGAAGCATTATTTAGAGAAAAACAGGACAGGAGGTTGTGGAAAGTTATGGGTGCCGACATCTTGAAGGGATATGACACATAAAGAAAAAAATTAAACACTATATTTTCTATAATGTCAAAGTATTGATCATTTAATCTTTGTCTATCTCATTTGATATGGCTACCAACAGAAGATCCAGACAAGGCCAAAAATGGAATATTGTTGCTATCTATGGGTAGGAGCATCCTAGTCTTCACTTTCCAGTTCCAATAGAGTCCAAAAGCATCTCCATGTCCTTGTGGTTGACAAATTACCTTTCCACCTGAGAACCCCTTTTCTCACAAATGAAATGTCACTAGCTTCTCACAATTTCTATGGAATGTGTTCAGACAAACTACAGTTCTTAGTTTCACTTGAGCAGTTTCTTCCCATGAACTGCTCCCAAGAGGATGTTTCCCCGATCACTACAATCTTAACCTGTTCAAGTCTAGGGTTAACTGTTATCTTCCCCACATATCTCCATAAACTGTGTCTCTTATTTTGTAACCCTCTATCTCGAGTGTCTCTTGGGCCTTGTGCAGGGTAAACATCATTGTAAAAAAGAAAAAAAAATCAACAGAAAAGGCAATTTTTCTAGAAGTGACATGTGATTATTTTTAGTTGCAGTATGTGAAGTCAAGTAGAAAGGAGAATCAAGTCCATAGTCTGACATGTAGTTTCTTAGGTGAATAAATATTTGTTGTATAAAATAAATGGTTTTTCATAATTAGGCTGTTGAGTTATTGATATATCTCCATACATCTTTTTCTTCACATATTAAACTTTGAATATTGCTTATGTGTTGATAAGATTCATTATATATATATATAAAACTTAACCCTGATTTGCTCCAGGATCTTGATGTACTTGCAATTTATTTTTTTAATCATTTCTTCCCAAGCAAGACATTAATGCCATTAAAATACAAGGGGACATCAGGAGTGGAAAAGAATGAGAAACCTTTAGTGAGGAGAAAGGAAAATAAAAGAATAGGAATCAGGAAGATACAAGATATTGATTGATGTTGCATTTAACTTTTTGAAGATTGTAGGTGGCAAGGAAGCAAGAAATTGGAAGGAAGTTCAACAGGCAAGAAGAAAAGAAACTTGTAGAATAGAACTTACAGTTACATCAAGCTATTGAAACATTAAGATGATTAGACTTAGTATCTAGTAGTATGCTTTTTGAAGATTTTAGGTGGCAAGGAAGCAAAGAAATTGGAAGGAAGTTCAACAGGCAAGAAGTGTGAGAAAAGAAACTTGTAGAATAGAACTTACAGTTACATCAAGAAACATTAAGATGATTAGACTAGTAGCCAATCTAGTAGTATGCTTTTTGAAGATTTTAGTGGCAAGGAAGCAAGAAATTGGAAGGAAGTTCAACAGGCAAGAAGTGTGAGAAAAGAAACTTGTAGAATAGAACTTACAGTTACATCAAGCTATTGAAACATTAAGATGATTAGACTTAGTAGCCAATCTAGTAGTATGCTTTTTGAAGATTTTAGGTGGCAAGGAAGCAAGAAATTGGAAGGAAGTTCAACAGGCAAGAAGTGTGAGAAAAAAAAACTTGTAGAATAATTGAAACATTAAGATGATTACATCAATCTAGTAGTATGCTTTTTTAAAGATTTTAGGTGGCAAAGGATTAAGATGATTAGAAAGAAACTTAGTAGCCAATCTAGTAAACATTAAGATGATTAGACTTTTTCTAGTAATGATTTTAAGGTGGCAAGGAAGCAAGAAATTGGAAGGAAGTTCAACAGGCAAGAAGTGTGAGAAAAAAACTTGTAGAATAGAACTTACAGTTACATCAAGCTATTGAAACATTAAGATGATTAGACTTAGTAGCCAATCTAGTAGTATGCTTTTTTGAGATTTTAGGTGGCAAGGAAGCAAGAAATTGGAAGGAAGTTCAACAGGCAAGAAGTGTGAGAAAAGAAACTTGTAGAATAGAACTTACAGTTACATCAAGCTATTGAAACATTAAGATGATTAGACTTAGTAGCCAATCTAGTAGTATGCTTTTTTGAAGATTTTAGGTGGCAAGGAAGCAAGAAATTGGAAGGAAGTTCAACAGGCAAGAAGTGTGAGAAAAGAAACTTGTAGAATAGAACTTACAGTTACATCAAGCTATTGAAACATTAAGATGATTAGACTTAGTAGCCAATCTAGTAGTATGCTTTTTGAAGATTTTAGGTGGCAAGGAAGCAAGAAATTGGAAGGAAGTTCAACAGGCAAGAAGTGTGAGAAAAGAAACTTGTAGAATAGAACTTACAGTTACATCAAGCTATTGAAACATTAAGATGATTAGACTTAGTAGCCAATCTAGTAGTATGCTTTTTGAAGATTTTAGGTGGCAAATTCAAATAAGGATCAACAGGTACCAAAGATGAGAATTCATTAGAACAAATTACAGTAAAAAGTATTTTTTGAAAGCAAAGACTGAAGGAAGTTCAACATGTCATATCGGAATAGAACTGAGAAACATTAAGATGATTGAATTCAAGATGCAAGGTCAGGATCATTGACATTAGACACTTCTTTGGATTTTGTCATGAATCTCAAGATATATAGTAGGAGCACCAGATATGATTGCAATATTTAATGTACAGAAGAATGGTAGATTTATAAAAGTGCAAGATGGATTCTGCATTGCTCTAGAAAAGTCTGTATGAGATATTAAACCATATTGTTATGTAAGTATTATCATAAACCATGTTCTGTTCCTTGGATTATTACTAAAGGAAAAGGTAAAACTAAGTCATGTTAAGAGTAAATATGTATGGTTGAAAAGTAAAAATAGAAGACATTTTGCCTCTTTGTTTGATGCCAAGTAGACACAACTCGGTGTATGGATCCATTATTACAAATATAGTAGATATGGAAATAGAACATAGAATAGACTGCAGTAGAAGTATTTTTGACCAACACTGCAAATTGCTACAAAATCAAAACATCAACCTGAAAATTTGATTCATGTTCTTAAATAGCCTCATCAGATTGAGACTTTCTTACGGATGTTATGAATGACACCCAACATGTATAGGAGTATCTAGACTGTCAGCTGCATAAAACCACATATTAAGATCAATGGTTAAAAGTGGCTTTCAACTACACTTCTGCAAATCTTGTGGACAGTTGTTACAGAATCACCGGTGAAGAATTGTATCAGATAACAGGTATCACATTATTTGAGGAATTTTAACAGAAACAATATCTAAACTTGATGAGAAAATAATAACACAATCATGATGTTGACATCCCACACTACTTCAAATAAAAGGTTAGGACAGAAAATCCTATCAATACTAGAAAGAGCAATAATAGGTACTGAACTTGAGAAATCTATTTTACTGAAAAATTGTTTTAAGAGAAAGATTTTATGAATTACAACTGAGAGCAGTACTAGCTGCTGTGTTCAATGAATGCCGAATGTTTCGTGATATGGAAAGAGTTAATGTTACCATTACCATTTCACTTTATGTTGAGACCTTCCCTATTCAAGCCATTACTATTTCTATTACCAAATTTTTCCTTATAAGAAAATGGTTAATATTACCATTAGAAAATGTTTTTTTATAAAGAAATGGCTAATATTACCATTACCATTACCAAATGTAATTTCTTATAAGGAAATGGCTAATATTACCATTCCCAAATGTCTACTTATAAGGAAATGGGTAATATCACCATTACTAAATGTTTCCTTATAAGGAAATGGCTAATATTACCATTCCCAAATGTCAACTTATAAGGAAATGGGTAATATCAACATTACTAAATGTTTCCTTATAAGGAAATGGCTAATATTACCATTCCCAAATGTTTCCTTATAAGGAAATAGCTAACATCACCATTACCAAATGTTTTTTTATAAGGAAATTGCTAATATTACCATTACTAATGTTTCCTTATAAAGAAATAGTTAATATTGCCATTACTAATGTTTCCTTATAAGGAAATGGCTAATATCACAATTACCAAATGTTTCCTTATAAGGAAATGGCTAATATTACCATTCCCAAATGTCTCCTTATAAGGAAATGGGTAATATTACCATTACTAAATGTTTCCTTATAAGGAAATGGTTAATATTACCATTCCCAAATGTCTCCTTATAAGGAAATGGGTAATATTACCATTACTAAAAGTTTCCTTATAAGCAAATGGTTAATATTACCATTACTAATGTTTCCTTATACAAAAATGGCTAATATCACCATTACCAAATGTTTCCTTACAAGGAAATGTCTAATATTACCATTGCCATTACTTGTAAACAATTAAAATATATTATTATCTCCAATATATTATTCAGATGCTTCACCAACTTTTAATAACATTATCCCCTGAAAATGAAATTCTCTTTGTTATAAGTTGGACAGATTTTACACTAACTGAAATTGAGGAAATAGTATTTTGTCAAGTTTGTACAATTTCATTTTCTCTTCATCAGTGTGCAAATTCTAACTTTGATCAAATTGACTCACAGGAATGAAGCATGAAACCAAATTGATTACATGCATACACACAGCTTGTATTACCAAAACGAAAACTCCACTTTATAGGCCAAAATTTTGCTAACACCTTTACTTAAACTTATTTTCTCTTTCCCAAGAACAAGCAGTGAAATGACAGTCATGACATTATGGTCATTTTAAGTTGAAGATTCTGTCAAAGAAATACAAGTTTCAGTGAGCTGACGTACAACATCACTTGGTCAGAAATTGATTGTCACTGGTTTTATGGTAGGAAACTGGTTAGATGAATATAATTAAATAACACTGAGAAGGAGGAAGCTACAGGTCTTATTTAATCTTCTATCCCCAGGGCATTTTATGCCATCTGAAGTAAACTTTCTTGATTGAATAGAAAAGAAAGTATATTACTTGCAGCTACTCTCACTTCCTTTCTGAATTTGTTGGTTAATGAAAAGAGCTTTTCAAAATATTTGGTCGAAAACTTATCAATCTTATTTTGTAAATCTGCGCTATAAAAGAAGAGCTGATTCTTTATCCATCACATGCTGTCAGTATGCACATATGTAATGTATATTTGTATGCCTGTTGTACATTAGTAGCTTACATGTGCTTGTGCCATTTAATGTATACACACAAAATTTGACTCATTTTGAAATAAGACATTGGATTAATACATTATAGTAAAGAGTATATTTATTCAATAAAATCACAACTGACTTCAACTATCTCCTCTAGAAAACTTTGGAATCTCCTGCAACTCTTCTGGATGGTCTCCTTGTTTAAGTTGATGATTGCTGCTATAATCCTTGGCTTCAGTTCATCTTTGATGTTACGAGTTTTGTTGGTCTCTCATTCAGCTGCATGCCACACATAATAATCAAGGGGGTTGCAGACTGGGGTGTTAGGTAACAGATGTAAGGGGTGATCTGGTTGCAGAAATTGGCTGACAGCCATGACTGTGTTCTCCTGCTTGTGTGGCACGGTGCAGAGTTCTGTTGCTAGACACAATGTCATCCAGCAGCCACCATCTTGAACCAGGACAGCACTATCTCCTCAAGGCACTTGATGTAGCCCACTGTGTTGAGTATGAGGCCCTCACCAACAAATTTGGGAGTTCTCTCCATATCAGAACAATAAGAGTGAGTTTTCCAAGCTGCCATATCATTGTAATCACCAGTATACTCATCCAACTCATTTCAAATCCTTTGCGCTCTCTCCCAATTGACACCCAAACACTCTGAAATGTTTGTTTTGGAGCTTCCAGTGTGAATGCCAAGCAGTACAACATGCCATTTTCAAATTTCTGGCATTGTAAATTGTGTCATGGTGTTATTTTTCTCACAGACAGTGCCTGACTGACCCTACTCTACTCTTCAATCAACAAAATCAAAAACAAACAACATGCATGTGTGAAATTAAAAATACAAAATGTCAACAATTTACCTATCGCACCCTGTATATAGCAAAGTACTTCCAAAGGATCCCTAAAAAATTTATATACATGATGAAAAAATGCCCAAAACTTAATAAAAAGAGAGTTTGATTGTCAAAATCTTTGTTATTATTATCAAGATGAAAAGACCAAAGGATTTTTTATTATTTTTTTATTATAGTTTTTTAATCCTTTTTAGAACCCTTAAAATTTTCTAAAATCTTTTTTCTTGCATCAGCAGGTGACCATAAATTAGTATAGAAAACTTTATATATAAATTAATTCAGCAATATATATATATAGAGAGAGAGCAAGAGAAAGGGGATCTGCTGGGACACCTAATCAATCAAAGTTGCTGACACCTCTTCAAGCACATTTGTGTTTGTTTAACACCCAAAGAGCCCTCCTACAATTTATACTGCATGTGTATGCTGAAGGGACCTTAGTTACAAGTTATGTTACAATTTATGTTGTGTTTTGTAGGTACTCTCCAAAGATTTGTGACCGAGTGGCTAGATAATTCACTTTCTGAATATGAGTCCTGTGATCAAATATCATTTTGGTCAATTTGTCGTGAAGGTAAAACATTGATGCTATTGGCTCAGGTGCTACTATCATGCAGTACATTTGGAGATATATATAAAAATGTATAATGCTTTTATATATCTCAAGTAGGTAAAATATATAAGAAAAAAGAGTTGAAAATGCAACTGCAGTCATTAAGAATATTTACAGTAACTTTGTCAAGATTGAGAGCTTAGAGGATATCACTTTTAGTTCCTTTAGAATATCTTTATTCAGTATGTTTTCATTTTGCTGAGACTTTGTTAGAATATCTTTATTCAGTATGTTGTCATTTTGCTGAGGCTTTGTTAGAATACCTTTATTCAGTATGTTGTCATTTTGCTGAGGCTTTGTTAGAATATCTTTATTCAGTATGTTGTCATTTTGCTGAGACTTTGGTAGCATTTTCAGTTCTCACGTGGTGAGTATGTATGAAAAAATAAGTTTTTTTTTTATATATATATATCCCACATGGGTAAAAAACTATGAGAAAAAGAAGTTAAAAATGCAACTGGAGTCTTTAAAAATATTTATTTGCAGTAGTAAATTTACAGTAAATAAATATTCTTAAAGACTCCAATTGCATTTTTAACTTATTTTTCTTATGTATTTATATACAATCATCAGTTATTATGAGTCCACTGTTGAACAAAGAAATGCCTTTCGAATGTCCTTCCATGACATCTGTACCTTTTCTTATCCATGGCTTACTAGCAAACACTTTAGTCCCATTTCTCAATCTTATTTTTGGTAGTTTCTGCACTTGATACCAAATTGCCAATAATCAGCCAACCTTTTGATCCCTCTGTTCTCCTTTCTTCATACTATTTGTCTTGCCAATCTTCATTTTTGTTCACTTAAACATTTTTATGATATATCTGATCTTGGTCTGTTCTTTGATTCAGGTTGAACTATTTTTATCTTTTCTTATCCTATCATTGATCTTTGTCCATTTCTAACTTTTCAGTGATATTTATTAGTTTCTATGTTTCAAACCTGTACATCATAGCATTAATGATTCACTTTACATATTGTCAGGTCACTTTTCATGATATCTTTATTATATTAAATTCTTTCCAACCAATTGTTTTACATCATTTATTTCATTTCCATGGTATTTCTTTATATTATTATCTTTCCTAAGTAGATATATTCCTACAATGCTTTTAGTTCTTCAGTCTGAATTTCTGGGATAAGGACTTATCATTATTTACATTTATTTACACTTGGACTATTGGTCCTCATCTAGTTTTTCATTCATCCTTTATTCTTACATACATTTTCCGAACATTACAATTGAATGTTATTTTTCATTTATTTCTATTTATTGACTTGAGGATTTTGACAGCAGCAACAGTTAAAATGGATATCACATGTGATACAAAGAGAATATAATGATATAAACAAACATGACTTCAAAGAAAAGTTTAGGAAGGAAACTGCATCAACACTGGAAATAGCAAGGAATAACAGCTACTGTATTTGAGAAACCTGTTTTCATAAAAAATTGTTTTAAAAGACAGATTTTATAAATTTCAACCAAAAGTAGTACTGACTGCTTGGTAAAATGAATACTGAATGTTTCCTTATAAGGAAACAACTAATATTACCGTTTCAGTCTAACTTGAGTCTTTCCTTATTCAAGTCATTTAGTATTTAGTAAAATGTTACCAGCATTTCACAGATGGTTGGAAATAGTATAATATTATAAATAAAAATATAAATGACACATAATTAGTTATTGGTATTTTTATTTTTATTTTCGAGGCTGAAGTTTTAGAAAATAAATTTTAAACAATGATTTTTATCACTGACCAAGACCAAGAAATTATTTGATCATCATGAGATAGGCGATAATGCCTCTCCACTATTACCTATGACCTGAAGGGTTGCTGCACATAGAAGATGAATAACGTGAGCATCAATCTTAAGATTATTCTGTCATCAACAAAATATTAAAAAAATGTGAATATCATATATTTTACAAGTAAATTGTTATCATAGAACATTAGAGTAGAAGATTTCCTCATACTGAGATATATACTTACTGAGAAAATTAATCCAGCAATTTTCATTAAATAAAATTAAAAGTCAGATTTAAATAAATATATTTAAACTGGGCAATACAATTGCAGACAAAATGGCTCTATAAAAATGCATAGGCTTTAAGTGCACACAAGCTGGGGAAGCATTTACGGCTGAATACCTTCCAGCTTTAAGTGTGTTAAATTTTGTATGAGTTTTGAACAGTTTTTCAATTAAAGAAAATATGAACCTAATTTGTTTGTTTTTATAGAAATTCCTGTCTGAAAAATAAAGGATAAAATAAGAAAAAAAACGGCAATCTTCATGCTCACAAAAAACAGTCTGTAAAAAGGACAGATTTTCTCTTAACTCCAATATTATTTTAACTACCTTCACTCCCTGGCATTGTTTATTGCCTTAAAAAGTAATGGTCAAAATTTTTATGAAACACATATATATATTAAAGTGAATTTATACATTTTCTTTGTTCTTGAGAATTGAAAGCAAGAACAATAAACCTTATTTATTAGATTGTCTATTGGAATGTCTGGAAAAATATTGGCTAATTGCCAAGTGATTTAACTTTATAAAATGGTAAATAATAAGGATTTCCTTATAGGTGGTTCATATATTTTAATAATTTAGTAAATGTTTATAAATTTATGAATAAAAAATTGTTTTCATATTTATTTCTTTATAAATTGTTAAATGATAAATATTGCATTGAATTAGTTTTAATACAATTCTATTAGTTTTTAGAATGTTTTAAATATAAAATTATTCTTGTAAATAAACAATCTAACAAATAAATAGTAATCTCTCAAAAACAAACTAAAAATGTATAAATTCACTTTCCTATATTTAGCCTCTTCCCCAGCATAGATATGTATATATATTTTAAACAAAAGTGTCTTCGTCAGATGAATAAACATGTTCAAAACATATCATTAAAAAGACCCAGCTACGGATGTGTTTATATGTTGGTCTTGATTCTTTTTATGCACTTCTGAGCTTGAAACGAGTTCAATTGTCAACTCATACATCTGGTAGAGGTGTTAGTCACTGCTCAAGATACCTCAGTTTTTTAGTTACTATATTAAAAAAAATAAAAAATTAATCTGAAAAGGAAACGTTTTTCTCAAAATAATTGGCAAGGAAAAGGTTAAGTTTTATTCCAATTCTGATCATCACTTTTTAAAACAATAAACATTGTGAAGGAGTAAAGGTAGTTAAAATAATAATGATGTCAAGGGAAAAAAAAACATCCTTTTAACAAACCATGTTTTTTGTGGGAAATGAAGATTAAAAATTTTAATGTTTATATTTGCTTATTGTGAAAGCAACAAGATCAAATATTTATTATTTAGTTTAGACATTATTGCCAGTTAAAAGATTTGGTTGAAGTGTTTCAATTTGTGAGCTGGGTGCAATATGTTTAGGAATCAGTTTTAAATAGATTGCATTTTGGATGGATAAATTCTTCATTTCGTCTGGAAGGAACATTCATTGTGATCATGAGATTTCTTGTTAAATGTTCTGATGGACATCTGTTTTCTCAGGAAGAGCAAAGTGTGGTTTTTCTTCATCGTTTCAAGAGAACAACTCCAAATCAGTTAATCTCTTTCATCATTTTCTCATTTGCTGTTACAAATTGTATTTCTTCAGCTGACTTTTTTTGATAATCTGCTCTCTTAGAAAGTGTAATCTGATACAAATACTTAAGCCCCGAAAAAGAAATCCCATGTAATAAGTTCAAATTCTTGTCATGGCCCCTGATGTCTCTTTTGCACTGATACCAACAAGGAAAGCATAAACTAAATTCTTTCAGTTCCATCATCTTGCCTGATGTTACTCTCTTATCACAATAGGTTGTAATGAAGACAGAATTAAGGTGACACTGTACAGGTCTCATTTGTGATTATATAATCTATAATCAAGCTTTGATTCTCATAAAATGAAGAGTAATGTCATATTTGGAAATTAATGATTTATTACTTTTATCAGATTAGATTACTGAATCAGCTCTGACTCACTGTAACACACCCATGCCCTGTAGGGGACCATATTTAGTTTGGTAAATGGCTTGCTCCTTAGAATACAAATATATGCAATACAGTATGATATTTATATCATCTTGTTTTATTTTAATTGTGTCTCTGTGGTTCCAGAAAATATGGTCACTCATGTTCTTGAATATTCGTCCTCTCTAAATCTTGTCTCTTCTTCTATGTGCCATGTCTCTTCAGGATGTTGGCTCTCCACAATTTCCTATCATTTGTAGCATTTAATAAATTTTGTTTTTTTGTTATCTCTCCTAAACCTTACTCTGCTGTCCTTTTACTCAAGCTCACTAGGTAAGTAGTTGTTTTCCTCTTTCCCTCTTGCCTTCAATCTGTCCTGTGAGTATCAAATTTTCCAAGCCCTCTTTCTTCATTTTGTACACTAGAAATTTCAGCTATCTTTTTCTGATATTAAATATAAGTGTCCTTTTTGTTTCCATTTTATCTAAAACTTCATCCATCTATAGAGCCACATTTCTGTTGTTTCAAGTCTCTTCTTCATCTGAACAGAAATTGTTTCACATTCACTGCCATATAGGATGATGGATATTACATAACAGTTCAGTACTCTTTTCTTTGATTCTAAGGAAATTTTTATATTCCTTAATATTTTGCTGAGCTTTTGGAAGACAAACTTTCACTATCCCAATGTGACTTCAGGTTTTTGTGTTACACTTTCCATTCTAAACTCAACATAAAATTTGTTACTACTATATAAACAATGACTGGGTTCTCCAGCTTGTGTTGCAGAGTCCTGTTGCCAGACATAGGGTCTTTCAGCAGCCACCCTCTTGAACTAGGGCAAAACTACCTCCTCAGCTGTCTCAAAATTGTAGTTAGATATGCTATGATCTACTACTAGTTCATTTAAAGTGTTGTGGATCCTTGCATTGGTCATATTGTCATTATTTTTCAAAACATCTTGCAATTTTGACATAAAAAATTGCTCACTACATTATCTGACTAATATCTTTGTTGTTATAATCCTGACGGAACAATAGCCTGGAGGATTAAAGAGTTTGGTAACACAGTAATTGTAAGTTCAATCTTTTGTGATGTCAATGAACACTCGTTGCCACTTTTGTAATGTCAATGAATATTCGTTGTCACTTTCATAATGCTCGTTGTAGTAGAGACTTTGTAATTGCAGATACAGCTATAGTAACACCGTTTGACAATACTGGTGTCAGATGCCTTCGAATATCACTTGCACTAATAGTACTTGCTCAATAATACTCACTTCACAAGTAACATGTATAGTGATCTGAATAGAGAAATAATATAGTGAATAAGAGTAGAGAATAGCAGTCCTTATATTAATAGAGGATAGAGGAGAAATAGCGATCCAAATAGTAACAGAAGATAGAATAGAAATAATGATTGTTAGTCATTAGTTACTTCCTACATACATGCATTTTCTCTATGGTCACATAGTCAACTTAATTCAATAATGGTATGTATGTTTGCTCACTGGTGATCTGCGTTCAAACTCAAGTGTCAGCAGTGACACTTTATTCCTGTATAGCACAATTCCTGGGCTGCGTAGTATAGGCTCAGGAAATAGGGTGTGCAATAACTTAATAGTACTTGATAAGATGTAGATGAGATATCCATAGACATGGTCAGAAGAATAAGAAGGATCTATACCATAGATTAAATGACAAGCACTTCATGAAGTCTTGGACGCATAACAGCTAGAATATTGCAATAATAAGATGAAGACAATAATTCACATGTAAATAATATAAATAATCATAAGTACATTTGTTTGCTCACAGTTTTGATTTGCCGTTACTTGCAGTTGAATAAGTTTGGTTCTTTATTAAATGTCTCATATGTATTACTGTTGAAGTATATTTTCAACAAAGATTTCTTGGTGCAAGTACTTTTTTATATTGATGTATATTTCAATTCAGTCATTATGCTATATTGTATAACAGGGTTTTATTTCTTCTATAGATAACTCATCAAGGCCAAATACATGCATTGACTTCTATAACTATTCAAGAAATAATAATATAGTTGAACATTCATTTTATAAATTGAAGAAGTTTATTATACATATTGGTGAAGTTGATTTTTCTTATAAAAATGCTTGAAAAATTAATTTTTCTAGTGTATTTTTAACACTATGAATCTGAGCAATATTTTTCTCTGGGTGGGAGGAAAGTTCCCATGGTTTGTAAATGAATTTAATGTTCTCTAACTGCAGGAACTTTCCTTGCAGCCAGATACATAAACTGATGTTAATATATTCAACTGAGTTGAATGTTTTCCAATAATGATGAAAAAGACATAGATTATGTAATAATGAAAAATAGTTGCTTTTCTTTAAAATAATAACCATAATAGCAGAGAAGTAAACAGTACACAGCTATATATCACCAATATACCCAGTGTGCATATGGGCACCATCTTTCATTGGCATATACTTTGCATATAAATAACTGTATGTACAAAGGTGACCAATTTATGATCAAAAAATGACAGAATAAGAAAAGGAGAAAAAAAAAACTGGCAGGAAAAGAGAAAAAAAAGAACAAAACAATCTAATCGACTCATTGTCTTTGCCTAGTCGTTTAGTGGTCCTTTGTGCATACATTCATTCTTTGATATTAGAGTAAATGGTAATTCTAGCCTGGAACTCTGCAGGGCTTCTGCTGAAAATTACCTTATTCTAATTGTCTCTGCCCTCTCAGCTTGCAGAACACTCTCAGGTAAGTAAACACTGACCTGATGAGAAGGCAGAGAAATTACCTGCTGTCTAGTTTGCAAATAATGTACATTTTACCTGAGTGCGTAGGTATCAAGCTGCCTATATTGTCATTAGTTTTTTACAGTTGAGTATCCATGAAATGAAAGCTCATTGGTTGCAATGGGGGAATCAAATTCTTGGCAAACATACATTTCAAATGCACATGTAAGATTTGTACTGGACCCCTGTTGCTTGTTGCACCTGTGACCCAAACACAGACCTATTTACTCACCATTTATATACGCCTTTTGCTGTGGAATAGTTGCACTAATAGAATGGGAAACCTGTTTATTTCCACTTTAATTTGTGCAGTTTAGCATATTCATATCAAACGTGTTTATTTTCATGTATATTCATTGGTTCGGTTGTCAGGGAATGTGTTTTATGAGCTTATCAGCAGGTTTATTTACAACATCAAACTTTGATGCCAAAATAAACCTAATAGAACCAGAAACTGCTGACTTTAAATATAAATACTTGAAATGGCAAAATTGCTGCCCGAGTCAAAGATTTACTTTCATTGCATCGCTAAAAATTAAATAATAAACTTGCAAGTAATTAAATTCCTAAACTGACCTTTAAAAGATTTTTCTTCTTTTTTGTGTCCTTTCAGAATGTTGGCATCTATGGCACTCCACAACTTCCTATCCTTTGTAGCTCTTTGTAAGGATTTTCATTTCACAATCCCTCCATGTTCCTGTTCTACCATCCATTCACATAAGCCCATTTGGAAGGTTACTCTCTGCTTTCCTCTCACCTTCTTGCCTTCAATATGTCTTGGTAGTGTTAAATTCTTCAACACCTATTTCCTCATTATGTCCAAGAAATTTCAGCTGTCTATTTCAAATTCATTTTTGTTTTCATTTTCATTAAAACTTCCTCATTGGTCACATGATTAGTCCATAGTATTCTCAACATCCTTTTGTAGAACCACCTTTCTTTGTCTCAAGTTTCTTCTTCATCTGTGAAGAGATAGTCCAGCTTTCTCCTGCTATATCGGAAGACTGATATTTACATAGCAGTTCAGCACTCTTTTCTTTGTTTCTAATGAAATTTTTCAATCTCTTAATTGTGTGAAACGACCTCTAGCATGACCTATTCTATACACAATTTCCTCATATACTGTACTAAATTGGGTGGATATATCTGCTGGGAAGATGTATTACTGTCATGCCTCTTGAGTTTTCCTTCTTATATGTGACGTGTCTCTTTAGGATATTAATGATTATGGCTCTCCACAATATCCTGGCATTTGCTCTTAATACATTTTGTATTTTTGTTATTTCTCCTAAACCTTGTTTTGCCAGCCATCTACTCAGGCTCACTAGGTTGGTTATGCATTGTTTTTCTCTTGCCTTTAATCTCTCCTGTGAAAATCACATTTCCCAAGCTCTCTTTCCACTTTATATGCTCAAGAAATTTCAACCTTATTTTACTGATGTTAAATATAAGTGTCCTTTTTGTTTCCATTTTCTTTAAAATTTCATTGTTACTCAAATGTTCAGTCGATGGTATTCTCAGCATTCTTCTGTAGAACCTCATTTCTATTGCTTTAAGTCTTCTCGTCATTTGATCAGAAATTGTCCAGCATTCACTGCCATATAGGATTACAGATGTTACATAACTCTTCAGTATGCTTTTTTTTTTGTTCCTAATGAAATTTTTCTATATCTTAATACTCTGCTTAGCTTTTGATATCCCAATGCACCTTTGGATTTCAGTATTACACTTTCTGTCCTTTGTTAAAACATTTCCCAGATATTTAAATTGTTGTACTTGTTGGACTTTGGTATCTCCAATTTGTAATTTGCATGTTGGTCAATTCCATTTGCTAAAAACTATATATTCTGTCTTCTTGCAATTGATGTTTAGTCCTTTCTTCTTGCTTTCCTTCAGTACTTTTTGTAGAAGTTCTTGTAGTTTCCTTTCTATGTCTTCTGTCAACACTATGTCATTTGCATGTTGTTAAGATTGTGGCTGCCAATAAATAATCCTTGTAGGACTACTAATTCTCTTAGAATAGAGTCTCTGTATAGGTTGAATGAGTCTGGTGGGAAGACATTCTTGTTTTTCACCTCTTTTTATTTTTGTATATTTAGTGAATTTATTTTCTATTCATATGCAGGTGGTTTTCTCTCAGAAAAAAAAAGAGAAGAAACATATTTAATATAATAAATATTTTAAAATAATATGCTTGGATAGTGTAATGGTTAGTGACTCAGAAAAATAAATCATCAAGCTGATTTCAAATTCTGGTTGAGTTCATTACATTCACTTTCAACCCTTGTGAAAAGTATGAGTCCATTTCATCTACCCCAAGCTATGGGTCAAATAATTGCAGGGTCTGTGTTTTCTTGCCTTGAAGTATCAAGGAGAAAGATACCTTGTCATAACCAGCCCAAAGAGAGATGAACTCTGTCAGGCTATCTTGCCCTAGATACACCATTGCTGCTATGGATGCATTACATGTGTTGTTCCAATGATTCTCATGGATTATGGGACTTGTGACATGACATAATTTAAAATGTTTCTCTTTAAAATAGTTGAAGTTTTAGAGGTTTCAACTGGGAAAAGCTTATCTTAATTTTAAGTTAAATATTTTCTTTTTCGTGTGTATGAAGAGCATCACCAACCAAGCACAAACAATTTGTGGTTAACTAATCATGCATTTTGAAGTTTAAATTTGAAAAATAATTGGAACTGAATGTGGGTATTTTAATTTCCCATTAATGGGAAGTGATTTTGTTTTCTTGATTTAGCTGAAGAGCGATACTTTAACATGAACCAATCTGATGGTCAGCAATGGGCATCTCCTAAGGCATAATGGCTAAATTGTCTAGAAATCTATCATGTATATGAAGTACCATACAAAACTGTTCTTAATAGTTTTGGTAGCAACTTTGATTATGAAAATAAGTTAGTAACAGAAATCTAAGGGGTTTCATGTAAAAGATTAGCAGATGCTGACTGTTGCTAAACGCATAAAAGAAAACATGGTGAAATATAAAAGAGAATAATAAAATATTTATATGGAAATATGAACAGTTTTGTCAGAGGTTTAGATTTTGTCATTGCTTTTTAAATTTTAGACAGTTAAAGAATTTGAATCTTAATTCACAGTTTTATAATAATTAACAACAAAATTAGTTTAATTGAAGTAAAAGAAAGTTGAATTATATTCTTCATTTTGAACAGGAGCAGAGATTTATCCCTTGTTTCCATTTTAGGGTTTGGTTTCTGCTTCCTTCTAAAGTCTACTTCAAGTTGAAAGTTCTAACATTGACAACTAAAATCTGAAATTTTATTTATTATTTTTTTTTTTTTTCCTTCACCAGGAGTAGATATGTTCATGTATTGTCTGGTTTACACTCCACCCTGGTCTTTTAAACAGGAGTAGCAGTTTATGCCTGGTTTCCTCTTTAGGATTCGGTTTTTAAAGATTTATTCTCTTTTACTTCCAGTAGCCCCTTGGGTCTTAGTGGCATTATTGCCTTGCTTGGGATGAACAGATTAAAAAAAAATCACTGCCTGCAGTTAAACTATATTAACAAGGCAATGATTTTACAAATAGAAATAGATGAAAATTGTCAGTTTTTAGAAATACTTCAGGAGTAAAATTAATAATATACAGCAAGATATTGCAACAAAAACCAAAGATTCTTCTTATTCTGTATGCTATATACCTTCAAAATTTTGTCTATCATGGCTCTCCATAATTTTCTTAATAAAGTTTATCTCTCCTAAACTTTGCTCTGCCATTCATTTACTTAAGCTTACTAGGTAGGTTATGCATTGTTTTCATCTCTCCCTCTTGCCTTCAAGCTGTCTTTCCTCAAAAACTTCCAGCTATATTTTCCCAATGTTAAGTATAAATGTCTTTTTTGTTTACATTTTCTCTAAAACTTTGTTATTGTTCACATATTCAGTCCATATTATTCTCAGCATCCTTCTGTAGAACCTCATTTTTGTTGCTTCAAGTTTCTTGAAGGATAAATTAGTAAATGTTTGAAATCATTATGAATAAATGCAATGCCAAAATAAGATGCATCTAGAATATGAACAAGGAAAATTTCATACGTTTTTTATTCACTTTTTCTAGTGTTCTTACAGTTTTTTTTAATGAGGACCAAGAGTGTATAGAAATTATAAACAGTTTATACATTGTTTTAGAAACCCTTTTCCTCATTAAAAAAACGGAATAATTAAACATCAAATTTTACTTGTCCATCACATTTAATAAAACATATCTTCTTTTCTTTTTTTTGCAATAATGTTCACCTTGTACAAGGCTCAAGAGCCACTTGAGGTAGAAGGTTAAAGAGTAAGAAGATAAGTGAGAATGGTAACAGTTAACCCTAGAGTTGAACAGGTTAAGATTGTAAGGATCATGGGAAGCATCCTCTTGGGAGTTGGCTCCACAACATAATGTTTCACTGGAAGAAGAAGATTTACTCCCTGAATATATAATATACATAAGGTATACTATAGAAGAAAGATATGAAATCAGTTCACAGTAATAAAATACTTGTAAATCAAAACTAATATCTTAAGCTCAGTTGATAAAACTGATTTGCTTTCTTGCTCTTGTTTCAGTTTGTCTCAATTTGTTTCCATTGAAAACAAACTGTGACCATTGTTCTTTTTCATATCCCCATGATGAAATTATATTTATCAAATTCATTCTCAGAATTCAACTGGTGCTTTCAGAATTGATAGATTCATGCTGTAGCTATGAAGGAACGGTGTGCACTTCTCCATCCCATTCTGCATATATTTCCTTTTTCAATATTTGATAACACATTTTAAACAATGCAGTGGAAGCTATAATTTGGAGATCTATTTTGAAGCCATGTTTTTCTTTGAGTAATTAGTTTCCCTAATTTTTGTGTTTTTAAATTTTTTTCTTTATCATTCAATACCAGGAATGGCTTAATTTGCAAATATGCCAAAGTGGAAAGAATTATAGCATCCAGATTTTTAAAATGATAAGGTATCTTAACTTAATTTCAGAAAAGATAATATATTTAACTTTATTCAATAAATGAATCAGAATCCAATTAGCAAGTTAACTTGATTAATTGGGATAAATTGCATACTTAAGTACAGATGTGTAAGAAAAATAATTTTTTATTTAAAGAAAAAATATTGACAATAATGATTTTAATTTGTTTATAAAAAGAAAAAAAAATCTGCAGATGAAGGTATATTAATAAAACCAAGCAAATTAGTGGGAAAAACAATGAAAAAAAATGAGAAATAAAAAATAAAATATAAATGAAGCAATATTCTCTTTATGAAATAATGAGGTGAGAGAAAATATTTGCAATCAATAGGATTGGAGAAAATTTTAATCAGTTGCCATGATTAAATTGACGGCTTTGTGTTATCAGATAATAATAATTTCTTTTCAGATGCAAGTCAGTGTCCTCAGTCTCAAGACATTTGAAGATAAATGTGTACAGACAGAAAGGTATATTTGGCTAAGTTAAATGGTAAATGTTAACAATATGAAACATTATTTTAGATACACAGCAATGTATACGTAATACCTTCAAAATCTATCTTGAATATTTATAAGTCTCCCATTTATTTGTACTTTGAATATTTCTACCACATCTGGTCTGGTGCTTCTGCTATCTATCTAGAAATTCTTGACAAAATCCAAACAAGTATCTGCAATGTTATCGGTCCTGACCTGTCATCTCAATTTCAGTCACTTTTCTATGGCTGTTATGTAGCTTTCCTGTGCTTTTTCTATATATATTTTCATAGTGTTCCTCTATTGACATCATGAATTTAAGAGGACTAATTAATTACCAGATAGGTCTCATAATTTTATTGTAGAAATTGCTAGTTGTAGCCAAAAGTTCTATGCTACTAGTTTCTTCTCTTATACTTGTGGAACTCTATTCTGCCTTCCTGAAATTATAATCTTCAAAAATTTAAATGCAATGTAAAATGTCATCTTCTGTCTCTTTGAAACCTGTTCTTTTATTGTCCTCAGCATTTCTTTCATTCAAGTGATGTGGTTTCTGTTATTTGACACAGTTCTTTATTTGTGAATCTGTAGCACTAGTCGAAGAAGGATGGTCTTTGCCAAGATCCATATGGTTCATTAGCTCAAAATCAATTTTAACCATTGATCTTAGAAAGTGGTTGCATGCAGGGGATAGTTTAGATATTTCTGAACAGGTTTGGTGCCAGGATGCATATGAGGCTATTTAAGAACATGACTTGAGTTTTTGAGCTAATGTTTTGGTTTTGTAGAAATTTATGGTATTGTGTGAAACTACCACTAACATAGCCTATTCTATGTTGAATTTTTAAATCTCTTATAATAAATTTGTTATAACTGATCCATACATGTATGAAGTGTTTACTAATTTCACATCCTAAATCTTTATGATGGATTCTGGAACCATCAGACCATTTTAGATATTTCAAGTTCTCCTAGGTTCAATTAGTCAAGTCAAAAACCAAGGTAAAGCATTATGTTCAGTGCCATAGTGTTAACAGAAACACCCTAGTGGTTCTTCTGTGCATGGAAGATTGAAGGATGTCAAATGTCCCCACACTTTCACAAATCACCAGATTTCAGCATGTAACTGATATTGGTCTGAGCATTTCTATGACATCAAGATATGGTGGTACCACATACCATTACCTTTACATATCGCTACCCCATAACTTTTGGTATCTCAGTGTACATATTACTAAATTATCTGAAAGCTACAATATTTATTAAATGAAATTTCCAATATATTTATATGTTTGTGAAAACTACCAAGCAGACTTCAAGTTAGTAAAAGTACCATTACATGTTTTATTCTATTTATAAAAAGTTTACACCATATCAAGAGTCACAAAAATCATTGCCAGTAAATCCATTTTTCTGAAAATGACTTCCATCTAGCAAAATGCTATTATAAATGATAAACATATTAGAATGGTTCTCTAACAATGATTGAGATATCCCTGAGATTTCTTGAGTTAAGAAATGTAATTCATTTTTTTTATAAACAAATATGATACTGAAGGAATTTTCTATTATAAGACTACAGACATATTATTCAATCACTTTTTTGTTCCAAATAGATTAAGCTTAATTTGGAACCCTGAAAGCTGAGTTGAAAAAGGGTTCTTAATCAACATAATGCTTACAAAGAATTTCAATATGCTTTGGGCTGCTGTCACAAATCAGAAATAATTTAAGAAAGAAATAAGATAACACACTTAGTTTGTTGAACAGCTAAAATATCAGTGATGATCTACTGGAGAGGTATCCATCAAATTAGATTGCAGCTAAAACAAAAGTTTAGTGTTCTTCTACGAGTTCTCAATTTTGTCACAAAAGATTATTTCTGTAATATGCTAATCATACTTTAAGACATACATAATAAACAAAATGAAAAAAAAAAAGACTAAATGAGGTGATAAAATCTGAATCTTATTAGGATGTTGACATATTCAATTTTTATATGTATTCCTGTAAATATGTTCACCATAGATTTTAATTCCCAGTGAAACTGTCTTTTAGTATCAATACTCTTTGTGTGACAAGCAGACACTGGTTCTTGTATGATAACCAGAGTTAAGCAATATTGATCCTGGTCAGAACCTAGATGGGTGATTGCTTGGGAATGTGAATCTTATTAGAATATTGATGTAACCAATTTTCATATGCATTCCTGTAAATATCAGAATATCAGGTGTTGTAAGCTTGGATATGCTGGTGGTGGTTTAATGTGCAACAAATCAATCAATCAATCAATCATATGAATTGATGCGATATATTAAAATTATAATTTTTATTTAGAGTTTATTCTTTTGTTTGTTTAGTGGCATATCAACTCCTTATAAGTCATTCCATGCCGAAATCTAATTTTCTTGACAGCATTAATAAATTATTTTATGAAAATGTATTGCTGATAATTTTTTATCTGGGACACTAACTTGTGCTACAACTATGGTTCAGGATAGAGCTAGGAACAACAATGATTAAGAGGTTGTTCCATGTTCCTCAAAACCTCCCAGTCAGAAGCCTTGCTGCCGGATCTAGTTTACCATCATGCCCAGGATGGTATTTAGTGTTTCTGCATGTTTAATGGAATTATCATGTGATTTAGCAAAAGTTCTGATTAGGAAAAAAAATCAATTTATGTGAACATTTGAATCAACATACAAAGTTCAACGATATGAAAAAAAAATTACCTTCTTAGTATAAAAAAATGATATTTAATTAGGTTAAAATATGCGGAACATTTAGACTTTTGACCTAATTCAGAAATTTGACTCATAATTTGTAAATATTAAGTTAAATCATATATAAAGTATCAATTTTTAGACCATCTGAATGATATCCAAGAGAAATAGATATTTTTTATCATTTCACCCAAAGTAAGGCAGTAAAGCCACTAAGATACAAGGGGTTACTGAGTGTGAAAGGATAATGAGAAACATTATTAACAATAAAAGAAAAGTAAACAAGAAAACAATAGATAACAATTGATATGTCATTTAAATTTTTGATGATCAAAGTTGACTGGAAAGCATGGAGCCGGATGAGAGTTCCACAGGTGAGAAGTGCAAGAGAAGAAACTGTTAACATATAACTTACAGTTGCATCTAGCCATTTTGACTATAAATTGATGAGACCATGTTGCCAATCTAGAACTGCACTTTATTTCATAAAGTCAAGGTACCATAGGGCAAAGTTCATTCAAACAATTTCCATGAAAGTATTTATAGAAGAGGCACAGGGAAGCTATGTTATGGTGGTTGGAAAGTGACTGAAGCTGGCATGCCAGGTCAGGACCAATAATATTTAAAAGTCTTCTTTAGATTTTATCAAGAATCTCTAAATATATAACAGGAGCACCAAAAAATATGTGACATCAATATTCAAAGCATGGATGAATGGTAAACTTATATATATGTAAGATAGATTCTGGAGAGAAAAATTGTCTAGCACGATATAGTGAACCAACTTTCTTAGCAGCAGACCAAGTAACTGATTCAATATGATCTTTCCACTCCTTGTCAGCAGAGAATGTTATCCTGAGAAGGTGCAATGAATCACATTCTTGGAGGTTAACATTAGCCATGCTGATGAAATGTAGAAAATGGTCTCTTTGATGATTAATAGAGAGCAGTTTCATTCTGGAGGTGTTAAAATTAACAAGCCATTCCTTGTCCCAGTTAACAGCAGATTGTAGGTTAGCTTCCAAATTTGATCGTATCGAAACGATCAAACATACTATTTGTAATTCTAAGTATATAAATTCAAGAACAATTATTTTCATGACATTATCGTTTAACAATCAATTCTAAAATGATAAAACGCAATCTAAATTTTGAAATTTAAACTAGTTTAAAATGTCCAGTTTTAAAATCTTATATTGATAAAAGAACCAATGTATTGATTATAAAATGATATTATTATCAGAAATAATCTAATATTCATGAGAATAAGTGTTAAATCTTTCATAATTAATGATAATCTGTATTTTACAATATTTGTTGGATGGCTAATTTCTCTTCATATAAAAAATTAAAAATAAAGCAAGGTGTATTTCTTTAAGCAATGATAAATATTATAGTACAATCATATTGCAAACATTTAACAAATTAAGATGAAAATTGAAACCTCCATATTTCAACTCTGTCTTTATAATATCTGTAAAATTTAAAAATTATAATTTCAAAATATTTGAAACTGTACAAGAGTGATGGAGGCTATTAATTTCCAAAGTGAAAATAGGCTTTTTCTTCTCAAGATCGTAAGAAGAGAGTTGCAAGTTATAACACTCTATTTTATAAATGGGAAGACATTTGAAACCGATTATCATGGTCAGGCTGAAGAAGACAGATAAAAACAGTGCATTAAACCCTGATGAAAACACTACAATTCTCATCAGCAATTCAGATTGTGGAATATGATTAAATGTCATGAGTTTTAATCTCCTTAGGTGGCTATTTCAAATTTAAATTTACAAAAATAGATTATATTATTGTAGAAGAATTGCTCTCTGTATATCCCAAGGTTACAACTGGCAAGAAAATTAAAAGCAATTCAAAGAAAATAATTTTATATTTAATTTTAAAATTTGACTTGCCTTTTTTCTCATCCAGAAACAGGGTTTTATCTTATAAGATACCATCATAGGTTCTTTGAAAAACATGCTATGATTTGTTATTAAAATCAAACATTTTTTAATATGCTTCTTTCTTTTTTGAATTTAAATAAATTAATGGCAATAGCATTTTAGCAACTGTCACCGAAATGTAACGGATACTGGAAACCTGGTTAAGCCTTCTCAGGTCTAACATTCTCTGCTGCCATGAAGTGGAAACATTATTTTGAATCAATTGCTAGGTCTGCTGCTAAGAAAGTTGGCTCACTGTGTTGTGCTAGACAATTTTTCTCTCCAGAATCTATCTTACATATTTGTAAATTTACCATTCATCCATGCTTTGAATATTGCTGCTGCATATGGTCTGGTGCTCCTGCTATATATTTAGGGATTCTTGATAAACTCCAAAGAAGAATCTGCAATTTTATTGGTCTTGATCTGGTATTCTAGCTTCAGCCAATTTCCTGCTCCTGTAAAGTAGCTTCCCTTTACCTTTTCTATAAATATTTTTATGGACATTGTTCTGATGAATATTCCTCTATGGTACTTAGACATCATGAATTTAAGTGCAGTACTAGATTGGCAGCAAGGTTTCATCATTTTACAAATTCTATGCTAACAGTTTCTCTTCTCACATTTCTCACTTGTGGAACTACCTTCTCAGTTCTTGCTTTCTAGTCAAATTTGATCTTTAAATGCAATATCAATCGTTATCAACTGTCTTTTCAATTCCTTATCTTTTATTTTTCTTGCTTCTTAAATTTTTTTCTTTTTATTGTTTCAAACTTAGTAACCCTTTGTATTTTAGCAGCTTTATTGATTTGCTTGGTATGAAATGATTAAAAAAAGCTGATATTAGATTTGATATTGAAACTGTTGCATAAAGTGAACCAAGTTATATTCTGAAGGTCTGGAGAACATAGAAGATATGGAAGAAGTTCCTGTCACAGTTCCATGATTGTTTATATAATTACACTTGGAAAAATGAAGATAAACCTTGAAAGACAACAAATTCATTTCTTTGGTAAGAAAAAAAAGGTCAATTTCTCTTTCAATGCATTCTTCTAACAAACCAATGTCACCTTGCACAATTCATAATAAAGAACGCTTGAATTCTATGATAAACAGATAATATTCTCCAATATATTCCACTTATGCTGAGATGTTGAAAACATTTCTGCATCTAGTCAATTCATTCATTTTAGATTCTTGTAATAAATCCAGTTTTCATTAACAGTGATTATCTTTTCTAAAAATGACATTTCTGTTAAATTTTACAAAATATGGTGTCAAGAATTTTGTCTCAAATTCTAAAAAAACAAAAACTAATTCCAAAAGACAATACACACACAAACACACACATGTAATGGATGGGCCAAAAAGCTTGCTCGATTTATTAATTGAAAGAAGACATCTTTATTTTTTTTACATTAATTTTATTGAATAACATGTATATCATTTGGTTTCACTATATTTCAGGTAATTTCACAGTTCCATTCTTTCACAATTCTTAACTTTTTGGCAAAAAAATATCTTCTCAAAACCTTTTAGAGCCTTTTAATAAACCGATTTTTTCCTCAAAGGAAATTTGGTAGAAGAAATAAAAATAAATGATAATCCAAAGGTTCAAGACAGTGGATGTATGAAAACTTGCATTTCAAGCTGTAACAATTTTTGCCTCATCAACAAATTAATGAGCAGTTTTGTTTTATCTTCAGAGAAAAATTTGCTCTTGCTCTGAGATAATATCAAATGCTTTTCTTCAGTTGCTGTCTTCATTGGGAGTAGTATTTATTCAGATCAATCAAAGAAAAGAATACTGAACTGCTAAATAACATCAAAAAGCTAAGCAAAGAAACAGGAAAATTTTGTTGGAAACAAAGAAGAGCATACTGAACTATTATCTAATATCAGTCCTCTTCTATACCAGTGAATGGTGGACTATTTCCTCATAGATGAAGAAGAGACTTGAGGCAATGAAGATGTAGTTCTTATAAAGGATACCAGGAATGCCATAGACAGAGCATGTTAACAACAAGGAAGTTTTAAAGAAAATGGAATCCAAAAGGACACTTGTACTTAAAGTCATAAAGCAACAGCTGAAATTTCTGGAACACATAATAAGGAAAGAGGGCTTGGAGAATTTGATACTCAAAGAACATATTCAATGCAAATGAGGCAGAAGGAAATGTCAAGTAGCCTACATAATGAAATTGTGGAAATATATGATACAACAAGAACTGGGAAACATAGTAAGGGAATAAACAATGCTAAGAGCTACAAAAGATAAGAAGCTATGATAAGCTATATAATAAAGGGACAGTATGCATAAAAAATAGGTCTTGTTCAAGTCAATTATTTCTCCAGACATTCAATGTAACAGTCTCACTTCCAATCCCACCATCACATTTTGGAGCATGACAAATTGCATTTAATGCAGTCAGTAATGGTTCATTTAACTTTTTCTATGATTTCTTGTATTCTCCATTGTTGTAAAATATCCAGTTTTTATTGCTTAATACAAGTAGCAGATCATATATGGAAATACTGTCCAGTAGCATTTTTCATTTTTTTCTTTTTAAAATTCCTTTGGAATCCACATATCAAAGGGACTAACACAACCAAAGAGGTTCAAACCATCTTCACTGCTTGATTTTAATTCTGTGAGTATGTTAACTATTTCCTGGATAATAAAAAATGATTTTTCACAAGCTATAGAACATTATTGAGTAAAAGTATCTTTAGCACAATGCTTCGGAAACCACTTTTGACATATTTGATCAGTTACAGTACCTTCTTCAAAGATTGTACAAAACATTCTTTGAACAGCTGTATTTTATATATAACGTATTTACATATATATATATATATATATATATATATATATATATATATATATATATATATATATATATATATAAAAAGTATATATTGTAAATGTTGCAGTCTTTCCCTTTCTTTAAATATGACATTTCTTTCTGAAAAAAGAGCATGCTGACAAAACAATCAGAAGTGATGTTTTTAGTTAAGTCAGTGATATACTTCTCATGTTATGTACCAATAATTGCAAATAAACATTTTGGACAATGCTCTGTTTCATTGTCAGATATCTTTACAAATTGTCTTGTCAGGGAAATGTATGCCACAGTGGCTGATGGAGGAGAATGTAGGTAAGTAAAGACTTGGTGAACTCACTGCCCCATGACTATCTTACCAGCCCAAGCAATAGCAACATAAAACTCTTACTGCCACTACTGTAAATTTTTGATGGGTCATAAACATATATATATATATGTGCGTGTGTGTGTGTGTGTGTATGTGTGTGTTTGTGTGTGTCTGTTTGTGTGTGTGTGTGTGTGTGTGAGAATAAGGACACACAGAAAACTTTTGTCCTCTGATGGTTGTTATCAAGGCAAATGACAGTTAAGATAAGTTTTCCTTTTGTCTTTATTCATATTGTTCTTTTACAGATACTTTTTAACTATTTTTTGAAATTTTGCACACACACACACACATACACACACACACACACACATATATATATATATATATATATATATATATATATATATATATATATGCACAACACCAGATTGCAACAACACTTCAAAAGTCCAAAACTTCAATAACTTTTGCACAGAGGAGAAAATAGTGATAATCCAGAACAAGCGATACATTGTAAACAAAAGGGTCAAACCTCATTTCCAAATGCAAACACAAACAAGTTCCTACTACACTACCTACAATTACACCATGACCAAAAAGTCTAAATAAAATCTCATAATCTAAATCTAGTAAAATATATTTCAAATATTTAGAACCAAAGTAATGCACAAAACAAATATGTATATAAAATAATAAATTTAAAATAATAAATAAAGAAAATAAAACAACTAAAGTTCATGACTTTAAATAACCTAAAGAATGGTAATGTAGTTGTCTACCAGAACTATAAATGTCCTCCCTTATTGCAGGTTTAAGAACCAACTAATTTACCTGTGTAAGTTAATTTTTGCAGCTATTTATATTAAGTAATAAAATAACAAGGTCATTATTAGTTTCCTGGAGATATTACAGGTATTTCAAGAGCAAATGAAGTGTCTAGAGACTGCGAAGCTACTGTTGTCAGTTTTGAAATGTCAAACTTTTCATATTTGTAAGCCAGCCTTAACTGAAACTGAATATGGATAATAATTCAGTCTGGTGAGACTATCTGCTATTCTGACGAGATGCTATTGGCCATATAGTAATGGAGTTGTTAATTGTAGTAGCTATTTAACAAAGTGACACAGCCACACATGCACAGACATACACAGACAGATATGTGTATATGTAGTTGCTAAATATTCAGCATTCACTAGTAGTTTTTTCAGTCACAAAAAACTTTCAATAACGTGATGATGGCAAACTTGATCACAGGTACAGTGAAACTCATATACGAGTAATGACTTTTTTGCATTGATAAAAGATATCAAATATTATTTAAAAGATATAAAGATAACATTCATTACTAACAAGATTTAAAGACACCAGTTATTATTAATTCTTTGGCTAGTATATGGTTCATCTTAATTAAAGTTGCTTTTAATGGCATCACAAGATTCGGTTGAAAATTTAAACCAGTGGATTTTAATTGTGGTTCGTATGGACCCCTAGGCTCCATGTAACCTCACTGGAGGTCCACAAAAAAAAATATAGAAAATTGGGGATGTAATATTTTAATAGTCCATAAAGCAATTTCACTTCAGAACTGTTGTTATTGTTGAAAATTGGAATTTCTACAGTAATCTAGATAATATAAGATCTGTTAATATGACTGGTATAACTAAAGTAACTTAAATTACAATGAAAGAAATGTTAGCCAAAAATTAATAATAGTAAATTAATTAATAATCGTAAAACTTGAAGATAATATCTCTAAAGATATCTGTGTGTTTTAATGTTTTAGTTAAATAAAGCATTGTGTGGGAATCAGACACAACAGTAAAAGACTGTTTCATATCTAGTTTAAGATGTCAGTTTACTGATGCTAACAAATATCACTAAACTAACACTTTCAGCTGAGTATTAATGCTAATAATAGTGGCACTGATATTATTCTAGTAGGATAGAATAACAGTTATTTCCTGATTTGATAATAAGATAAAAATATCATGTACAATAATACCTAATTGTGGTTTTATTGATGAAAAACAAATATGATACTGTTGTATGATAATTTTTTATTGTTATATCTTTATTTTTGGGCAAAATAGAAGCAAATACACTGTAGCTACTGAAATTTTATCGCATACTTTAAAAGAATATAAAAATATCTTATTTAAGGTGCCTTTTAAAGAAATTCAAGGTAGTCACAAATTTTTAGCCTGTATATATACAGACACATATCTTATAGACAAACCCCTGTGGAGTATAGGGCCATAGATTCACCATACTAGGCATTGATGCCAAGGTTTCTGTACCATGCAGGATTTATGGGGTGGAGTTGCTAGCCTCATGTTTAACCAGTTTTGAATTCAGAGTTGTTTTTCTAGACTGGTTGCCAATCAAGAAAGCCCATTCTGCCTTACTATTTTTCTTTTAATCATTTCACTCCAAGCAAGGTGATAATGCCACTAAGATGTAAGGGGTTACTTAGAGTGAAAGAAAATGAGAAAACTTTTGTGAGGGGTAAGAACAATAAAAGAACAGAATTCAGAAAGTAGAAGATGGCAATTGATTTTTGCATTTAAGTTTTTGAAGTTCATAGTTGACAGAAAAGTAGGAATCTGGAAGAATTCCACAAGTTAGAAATAAGTGAGAGAAGAAACTATTAAAATAGAACCTAGTTACATCTAGTTATTTCAACATTAAAATAATGAGACTTAGTTGCCAATCTGTTACAATGCTTAAATTCATGAAGTTGATGTATCAAAGAGGAAAGTGATATTTATTTTGAAAAAATACAAAAATGTGGCCCAAGGCCAAAGGTAGAGAGAGGCCAAGGCTGTCTTACTTTAAACTTAGCTAGCCATGATTACTGACCCAAGCATATCACAGTATTCCTCCCACCAAAACAACACATTCTTACTCACTATTCTTACTACAGTCACCACAATACTTCAAGATCTTTATGTAGTCTTAACTATTTCCCATATGTACAATTTTTCTCTTAAGTGGGGGATAAAAATAACAACATTTGAAAATGAAACCCCAATGAATATTTACAATGAATACAATTTGCATACAATAAACTAAACAAAATAGTGTTAATAATAAAACCCTCCACAATCCTTGATTGTCAGCAAAACAATATTAATGTGGGACTATCAAAGTGGAAAGCTCATCAGAACAATTGTCATGAATATGTTTCTAAAAAAGTCACAACCCTTAGATGGGAGGAAAAGAGATGGTTTAATAATTTTGTGAATGAATTTGTGTGAAAGTAAGCACAATATGGATTAAAGTACACCAATCCAACTTTTCACAATGATTATCACTACTCTATATGCTTATTCCATACTAACTGCAAATAAAAAATGTTGTTTTCAGAGCAGATTTTACTTTGTCAACACTCTTTAAAGTCATCTTAAGAATAATCTTTGATCTTTTTGGTATGTAACAATCTTTGTCAGTGAAAATATCATTTTAAAAATCTTTGTTTACTGTTTGTTGCCACTCCCAGTCAACAAAGCACATTTATTTTGGAGTAATGGTTGACATATGGTTTCCAGTAAGAACAATGAGGGAAATATTCACCATTATTATATAAACAAACCACCCTCGGAAATGTTCTGAATATAAATAGACAGAAGATATATCTAATGTTGACATATGACGGGCAGAAGCAGACAAAAGAAATCAAGAAACAGTGCCATTCCTGCTTCTTGTCACCCACTCATGGTGAATTTGCTCAGAGAATCTTTGACAGGGTTTCCTGTTTGCTGGCTTGGCAGAAACAACCTAAGTTCTAATGACCTTCCTGTCTGAGTTGATATAAATGTCAAGGGGTAGTGCCATTTTATTGCTTCTTTAGTTATAAGTAGGGAACTCATTCCTTGTATTTTTTTTTTCTTTTCAGTCATTCTAAACATGTTTTGTTTAATCTTGGAGAAAACTATTAGCATTACCTATGGATGTTATACTGAGATTTACAGTACAGAAATATGAATTTCACCAGAACTGTACCTACTCTGCAAAAAACTTTTTTTTGTTGTTGTTAGAATCATGCTATCAATGTTTATTACTTATTTTCTTTTATTTGCAGCCTTTGCCTGGTTCATTGTGTTCCCATCTGGCATTGAGTGGCAAGAAGATAGTTGAACTTTGTTGTGCAAGTAAGAATAACATTTCTATATACACTGCAGTTCAATAATTTGAGGTGATCCCTGGCAATTTTTTAAATTGGTTTCAAAAGTAGTTGTTTTGTACTTTAAATAAGAGAAAATTATTATAAATGGTTAAAAAACTAAATCATAATGTTTTTTATTAGAAATTTTATTATGACAAAAAAAAAAAAGCATTTTATAATTAAATTTTGCTTTTGTCAAAATATTCTCCATTACCTTGATTATTGCAGCACAAATGTTTAGTATTTGTTGCAAAAGTTTCTGAAAGTATAATTTTAATCCAATTCTTTTTGCAATGACTCTAAGAGCACTTTTTTCATTTTTCTTACTCTTCTGTCAAGTTCATCCCATGCTAATTCCAGAGGTCTCTTCAAACTTTTGAACTGTAGTGTACATCTTTTCATTCCTTTTTCTAACATAATAATTTCAGGAAAATATATTTTGTCCTCAAAAGAAGTTCTAAATAAGGAGTGCATCTAATCATCTTATCAAGATAGCCTCCAATCAATATATATATAGCTTACGGCCATATTACATTCAAACACTGGTAAAGCAGCATAAAGCTTGGTCAGCACTTAGATGGGTGACTGCTTGAGAATCAGAATCTTATTAGAATGTTGACATATTCAATTTTCATATATATTCCTCTAAATATGATCACCAAAGATTTTAATTCTCAATGAAACTGTCTTTTAGTATCAATACTCTTTGGGTGACAGGCAAACACTGGTTCTCATATGATCACCAATGTTAAGCAACATTGAGCTTTGTCAGCACCTAGATGGACTGCTTTGAAATATTAGATACTGTAAGCTTGGATCTGCAAGTATCATAATGGATAATGGCTTTGGATCATTAATCAGAGAGTCAAGTTTCAATTCCAGTTGGGTTTATTATATTCATTTATGTACAAATACCCTTGGGAAAGTTATGAAGCCACCTCTATGGGTTAATTAGTAAGACTTGTGTCACTAAAACATTATTTAAAAAAAAAATTCTTACACTATGAAAATATTTTCTGGATTTAAATAAACTGCAAGGAGTTGATAAGGCATCTAAAATGAATGAATCAATCAAAATCTAATCAATATCATATATATTTCAATTCTGTTATGATTTTCAAATGAATAATCTTCAGTTGCTGACATCTGTACCAGAGCTTTAAACCTAAAACCCAAATAAAGTGAGTAAAATTATTTTTGTGGCATTTTCTATACTTTATAGAATGAATTCTTAAAAGGCATCATTCTCTTGCTATTATGCTTATGAAATCACTCTAATTGTGAATAGATGTTTAAAATATAAAATACAGTTCATTGTCCTTATTTTTCTCTCAGTTGTAATTCAGCAAAGTGTTAAAAATAACTTGAACAGACCATTATTTTTTTTTAGTTCATTTCAAAGATGAAGGATAATAATAAAATTAAATTTACAAAAAGTGACAAAAAATTAAAGTCAGATTTATTTATGATATTAAGTATTCAAATGCATGGACATCACATCATAATTTACAAAATTCTTTACTTATGATCTTATTTCATAACAAAGCTATCTATTGTGTAATTATAATGGATCACTAAAAATCAACATCAGTTAAGGTATATCTACTCAGGCAGCCTTGAATAACAAATAGATTAATAAGTGAGCTAATGACCAGACAAATAATAAAGGTTGTCAGTCCCTTACTTGTGTTCCTTTTCAAAACAGTCTTTGACAGTAAAGCAAGATATTAAACATGAAATGCTTTAAAAGTCTAAAGTCACTGTTTTAGAACAAGAGACTATATTTCTCAGTCTATGATTTTTTCCAGAAATTGGCATATGTTTCGTCATGTATAATCACTCTCTTTATAAATTGTGAATATTTCTCTAATTTTACCATGTCATTAGTAGGTATTGATCATTTAGTAGGTCAGGCTTAACCATAAATAATTTGATAATGTTTTTATGAAAAATCTTAAACTTTTGTACTTTGAAATTTCATCTTTTATTTTCTATTCCTTGTAGCACTGAGCAATGTTTGTCCCCTTACAATCATTGTCTGTTCATGTTATACCATCCATTTACAAAAACCCATTAGGTAGGTTACTCAGTGTTTCCTGCTGTACCAGTTATCTTCATTATGCCCTGTGAGTGTCAAATTTTCCAAGTCTTCTTTCCTCATAATATGTCCCAGAAATTTCAGCTCTCTTTCTCCTAATAAAAAGTGTTGTTTTTGTTCCCAATTTTCTTAAACCTTCCTTGTTACTTGCATATTTCATTCATGGCATTCTCAGAATCTTTCTGTAGAGCCATATCTCTGCTGTTTGTCTTTACTTCATCTGTAAAGAGATTGTCCAGCATTCATTGCCATATAGCAGGATTGAATTTACATTGCAGTTCAACATTTCCTTTTCTTTGTTTCTAGCAAAATTTTCCTGTTTCTCTGTTTAGGTTTTTGGAAGGCATTTTCTTTGGATTTCTGTGTCACATTTTTAATCTTCCAAGGTAGTTAAATTTCTGTACCTGCTTGATTTTAAAATCTCCAATTTGTAGCTCATATAACAAAGTCTCCATCTTGCTAATGACCATACATTCTTTTTTCATACAATTGATAGTCCTATCTTCCTGATTTTCTTTACTATCTTGTGTAGAAGTACTTGCAGTTTTCTTCTGCTGCTTGCCATCAGTACAGTATCATCTGGATATCCTATATTGTTGCAACTGTACTCGCCAAAATAGATCCTGGCAAAACCTCCAGCTCTCTTAATATCATCATACTGTATGGGTTAGATACATTGATTGAGAAGACATACTTTCCTATGCCTTTTTATACTTTTATTTACTTGCTTCATTCATTTTCTTTCCCTAGAGAGGTGATTTCTTTATGAAGCCTGTTCTTTTATTGTCCTTTCTTCACACTAAAGTCTTCTCATTGTCTTTCACTCCCAGTAACTGCTTACTTCTTAGTGGCATTATCACCTTGCTTGGGGTGAAATGATTAAAATAAAAACAGGATGGTTGAAATAGTCTCATATAATTATTTTATCATAATTATCTTGAACTGGAAGATGTAAAATCAACAGATATTTCTCTCAATTTCTGAAATGATGATTGTTAGTTATTTAGGTTGGTATCTTCATCTTTGTTATTTGTAGCACAGTTTATTGGGTAGTTTTCTATTTATTAATTTTGAAAGGAAGTATTGACATAATGAGTGATTCACCAACTCAGTATCTTTATTAATTGAATCAGAAAAGCAAATATTGAGTTTCGAGAGACAAGAACAAATATTCAACAAAAGAAGATATCAAGAACCAAAGCACTTTTCAAGCAGATAATATGTTGTTTTGTCTTGGGTATGTAAATTTGGCCTTGGAGTTCAATCAGTAAACTTGGAAGTTTACAATATTATCTTTGTTTTGGGACAATCAGAACCACAAATCTCTATTTCTCTTTGTCACTGTTCTGCCATTCCATTCACAGAATCATATTAAGTCGGCTACTCACTTTTTCATGTCTACCCATCCTTCTTTCAGTATGTTTTGTAAGTGTAAATTTTGAAAGAAAATAGGAAAAAAAGGACACTTACTCTTAGAATCAGAGAGAATGAAAATTTCTAGAAGACATAATTAGGAAAGAAGGCTTGGAAAATTTGTGACTCACAGGTGAAGGCAAAAAGGGGCAAGAGGAAACAGTAAAAAGCCTACCTAATATACACGTGTAAATGAATGGCAAAACTGGGCATGGGAAGAATAGTAAAAACACAAGCATTGCTAAGAGCTACAAAGGATAGAAAGTTGTGGAGAGCTATGATCCTCCACATCTGGAAGGGACATGACACATAGAAAAATATATATTTAGTATATAACTATAAGAATATGTTGAAGATTTTAGTAGCCTTGATTGTTTAATACCAATTCTATTGCGAAAACTTTGACTTGTATAATAAAATCCAACATAGTATAAAACATGTCATGCACATTTCCATGGGAAATTTACTAATGTTTTGTTGCATTTATTTTTCAGTGTACATATAATTTAAATTATAAATATATGACTGGAAACTAAGTAGTCTGATATAATTTTGGTAAATAAAATCAATATTAAAAATTTTCGCGTTGACTGTACACGTTAGTGACTGCCATTGGCAATTTCAAATTGATATTTATTTTCAGAATATTCTGAAAAAAATCATTAAGTATTGACAAGCATTTTACTTTGATATAATTATTACAATATCTGAAGATTAAATCCTTGAAGCATGGCTTTTTGTATTCCTGAATTTGTTCTTTGTATTTCTTTATCACTTTTGTATGAAAATAATTCAAGTATCTTTCATGATATTAATTTTAGTATACTTATTTTTATAATTGTAAATTATTATTTAGAAAGACAAATTTTTATAGAAGAATTTATCTTCTCAGAGACTATGTAAAAATGAATCTTTTTGCATAATGCATTACGTTTTTGCTGTCTCTTTGTACAAGACACTTCAGCTGAAAACCTTTAGTAATTTAAGAGATAAAGACACATGTTTAACTTTTAATCACTGATTTTTCTTCTTCAATAACATGGCTTGCTCATTGTTAGAACATTGATGAATAAAACTATTCTAATAATGTTAGCAAATAAATAAATTTTGAGGAGTTGCCATAGAGTGGTTTTACTCAACAAATGCACCTTGGCACACTAATGCATCCTGAAAAGTAGCCAGGTGCACCCCAAGTTAAAAGAAAAGTAATTTATTAATTATTTTTATATCTAAAAAAAAAACAAGCTTTATTTTTAAAAAGCTAGAGACACCAAACACATGGCTTCCATATCTAAGTCAAGTTTTTGTTATTTGATATTTTAAACTGGATGTTAAGTTTCTTAATCTTTAAGGAGTGGATAATCCTTTCTAATTTGCCTTTTTCAGTGGATTTAAATCATTGTCCATCTTTTTAAAAAGAAAAATAGCAGATTCTTTATAAATTTGTTTAAAGGAAAACTTTACCACATAAATATAGGATGTAATGTCTTAAAAATAAATACTTATTTCAGGAGACATTATAATTTTAAAATTTCATGGCTTATTTTTCCTTATTAAAATTTAAAGTGCATCCCAGAGTTTTAGTTATTCTATGAGAGTGTCTCTCAATCATTTTTTAATTCAGGGCGCATCCTGAAGTAAAAATGGTTGAGAAACACTGCTATAGAATTGGTTCTTTTTTTATGAGCCGTGTACTTTCACACCATAGATAATCATGGCTCTCCACAATTTCCTGTCCTTTTTAGTTCTTAATAAGTTTTGTCTTTTTGTTATCTCTTCTAAAACTTGTTCCACCATCCATTTATTCAGGTAGGTTGTGCATCGTTTTCTGCTATCATTCTCATCTTCACTCTCCTGTGAATATCTAATTTTCCAAGCCCTCTTTCTATATTATGTGCCCTACAAATTTCAACTATTTCTACCTGATGAGATAAGTGTCCTTTTTATTTCCATTTTCTATAGAACTTTGTTCTTGCTTGTTCGGTCCACGGTATTCTCAACATCTGTGTTCATCTGGTATTCACCTGTCCGCACATAAGGAGCACCCCTCCTGATTGAGAGAAACACTGGTGTTATATACTTATCTCAATCCTAGACCCACACTGACTATTGGCTAATACCTGCCCATTATCATTCATATGCAAATAGTTCAAATAATCAGCACCACCTATTCTAAGTAGAAGGTCTTCTCTCAACAGTCTATTGTGGAAGGGGACACAACCAACTCAGAGTTTTTTCTTGGGCTGATCCGATTCTCTGTAGAACTACATTTTTGCTACTTCAAGTCTTTTCTTTGTCTGTGAAGAGATTGTCTAGCATTCACTGCCATATAGGAAGACTGATATTACATAAACTTTCAGTACTCTTTTCCTTTTCTAAGAAAATTTCTCTGTTTCTTAATACTTTGCTTAGCTTTTGAAAGGCATGTTTTGCTATCTCAAACTTCAGATTTCAGTTTTGCACTTTTCCTCTTCTGTTAAAACATTTTCCAGTAATTTAAATTGTTGTGCTTGTTTATTTTGGTATCTCTTCTTTATTGGTTAGCTGGTTTTGAAAGTAATTTTCAAATAATTTTAATCCTCAGTGATTGAACTATTAAAATGATCTTGTGCCAAATTAAGTTTAGCCTGTTTTTATACTAAAGTTCATCCAGTAAATGATTTGAGAGACAGTCAAGGTAGAAGTTTATTGTTAAATAGTTATGAGGAATGAATTGTGTGATATAAATGATAGAAGAGGTGATAGGAAATAAAGATTATGAGGATATATAAGGATTGTCTCTTTAGGGAAACATTCATGCATGCGTCTGTTCCATAAAAAAGAAGCAAAAAAAGGATATCATGGACCGAGTGCATGAGCAATGATGAGGTCTTAGAGAGGTTGCAAACAAGAAGAAGGCTTATACTTAACAGGAGACAACTGAAGTTTCTGGGACATAATGAGGAAGGAAGGCCTGGAGAATCTGATACTCATAGAAAGAGGGAAATAGAGACAAGGGAAAAGAACGCATAACATACCTGATGAGCTTGAACAGGTGGATGATAGAATGTGGTCTGGGGGAGGAAGCAGAGAGAAGGAGCTTGTTGAGAGCTGCAATGGATAGAGGTGGGTGGAGAACCATGATTGCCTAGATCCTGAAAGGACATGGCATATAAAAAGAAAGAATCAGGATTTAGAAAAAGAAAAAATAAAGCATCATATATTTCTGTAATGTCTGTTCATTTTTGTAATTCTGATTTATTTTAAAGTAAGGGAATTGCATATTAATGTAACTTGCTTAAAAACTCCTTGTAAGAAGCTTCAACTGATTAAAATACTTAATTTCTTGAGATTCAGAGTATTGTAATCAAGTTGTTATATAAAGTAATATAATGTAAGTAGCTTGATAACTTAACCAATTTACTATTGTATTAGTGGATGCTGAACGATTCATTAGCCCAACCAAGAAAGGATTAGAAAAATTTAAAAAAAAAAAATGAACGGGTGCTGAAAATTTCTCAACCTGACCTACTTAACATTTTTTACCTTAGATTTTTTTCATAGATCAAGAAATTTTCAGCACCCTTGCAACATAATATTTTCAGTTTATAAAGAAAGTGCATTATCTTCCATGTGTATTCACAAGCTCAAAATCCTGGAGTTAGAAAAAATAATTTTGTTGGGGTGCTGAAAAATCCTGGCTCCAAAAATGATGAAATGTTAAAAAAATTCTGATATTTATAAATTTGGCTAGATTTTGGAAAGTAGTTCTGGTCAAGAACTTTTTAGAATCATCTTGTATTTAAGTCATTTATGAAGATCCATCTTAGCTACAGAAAAAAAAAAGTATTTTATTTCTTTGATAAAATTTGAAAATTAAATGAAACCACTGATGCCTGTATGAAATATCATGTTAACATAGATATTTACTTACCTTACTTGAAGAAAAATTTAGTAACTACAGGAGGGAATGTTGAAGTGTCAATTACAATGCTAGAAACTTAAACAAATTTGTATTTACTCAGTAGTTTTGTTACTCTAAATGTCAATCCTCTGATATGGCAGTGAATGCTGGACAATCTCCTCACAGAGGAAGAGACTTGAAGCAACAGAGATATAGTTCTACATCCTTCTGTAGAACCATATCTCTCTTGACCAAACATATATGCAATGAAAAAGTTTTAGAGAAAATAGAAACAAAAAGGAAATTTATGTTTAACATCAGAAAGACACAGCTGAAATTTCTAGGTTATCTAATGAGGAAAGAGTGGTTGTAAAATTTGATACTCACAAGAAAGATTGATAGCAAGAGGACAGAGGGAAACAATGCATAACTTCCTAATCGGTTCGAGTAAATGGATGATGGAGCAAGGTTTATGTGCTGAAAAATTCTTGGCTCAACCAAGACGTTCTGAAAAAAACAAAATGATTATGTACATTATTTACATGTAGACAGTTGTCCTTATTTTTGTTGTTGTTATAATGTTTTTCCCATTGTACCTTCCAGACTTCATTGGGCATTGACCTGGGTAACCTTTAGAGAAATTTGAACTGAACTTTTTATTTAATTTACAGATTATAAATAAAATGCATTAATTCCTTATATACATGGTGCATTAAAAATAACTTCTACATATACCACCCAGAAAAAACCTCTGACATAATGGTAAGACATTAGCTAGATGAAGATACCATTGCCACTAATGTCTTACTGCCAATTATGTGGGAGGTATTTCTGCTGTACACTGTGTATATATTATTGCGAGTTGACTCTGCAAGACTGGCATGATGGAATTTGGTCAGACAAGACCCTTTAACGGCTGAAATATTTGGAATGTGTTTTAACAGAAGCTTGGAAATGTGACACTGAAATCCAAAGATACATTGGGTTAGGGAAAGATACCTTCCAAAATCTAAGCAAAATATTAAGAAACTGAGGAATTTTGTAAGAAACAAAGAAAAGAGTATTGAACTGTTATGCAATATCAGTCCTATATGGCAGTGAATGATGAACAACCTCCTCACAGATGAAGAAAGACTTGAAGCAACAGAAATGTGGTTCTATAGAAGGATGCTGAGAATACCATGGACCAAAAATGTGATTAACAATGAAGTTTTAGAGAAGATGGAAACCTAAGGGACACTTGAACTTAACATCAGAAAGAGACATTGGAGTTTCTAGAGCACATAATGAGGAAAGAGGGCTTGGAAGATTTGATACTTACTGGATGTACTTAAAGAAAAAGGGATAAAGAAAAACCATATGTAACCTACCTAGTGAGATGGTAGAACTGTATTTAGAAAACATAACAAAAAGTTAAAATTTATTAAGAACAACAAAAGACAGGAAATTGTGGAGAGCCATGATTGCCAATATGCTGAAGGGACACTGCAGATAAAAGAAAAAGAAGAAGCTTTTTTGAGCAGGCAGTTGTGTTTGTGCAGGGAGCATCAGACGGTAGATCCAGCCTGTAAGCAAGCTAGCCTTAGCTCTGTAATGGTGTGAGATATATTTTATTATAGTTTGCAAAGACTGCTAATAGAATTGAAGTTTGTTTTGACAGATGAGACATATACAGATCTTCTTGCATGCCCTTTGCATCCCTATATAATTTGCCAGTGGTGATGGTTTATTTCAGCAAGAAAATGCAACTCCCTATCATGTGTCGTGATATAAAACTAGTTCCAAGAACTCTTGGCTGCCTTACAGGTACACTACTAGCTCTTGTCCTCACCAGATTTAAACCCTATTGAGCATACTTGAGATATGTTGTAGACCTCATTTTCAGCCCCTCTCACTGCCAACAAACACAACTCTGTTATGAACAGTCCTGGAATGTGTTTGGATAGATATACATGTACAATGACTCCAGCATCTTATAGACTTTATGCCCCATTGTGTAGCTGTTATTATTCAAGGGAAAGCAAGAACTACATATTATATGTTCCTAATTGTCTGGCACTTCAGTTGAAATATAGATAGATACTCAAGTCCCAAATAGACACCGCCCCCAACAACAGACTGGTAATTATTTTTTTTTAAATATTTCCCCCAGGACATTTTTATTCCAACTCCCTCCCAATTATTAGTATTAACATAAATTTTTTTTACTCACTGACATTTTTTAGGGGTGGTGTCACGAAGAGAGTTCTAACCAAGGTTGCTAACGCAAATATGATCAATGTAGATGAAGACAATATATTTGACATTTTGTAAAAAAATAGTTTTTATTATTAAAGAAAAAACAAAAAATGTCGGGAATTCAGTGAAAAATCTGGTTTTGCTTAATTTGAACAAAAAATTTTCCTTCAAAAATAATTTTTGAATTTGTCGAATTGGAAATGGGTGGGTTCTATGTAGGCTGTTTCCATTTTCAGTGTTTTGTATATTTATTCATACTATTGATATTCCCTGTTTTAATATGATAATAAGGACATATTTTTTCTTATTTTTTCAATCCCCATCTTATATTTTAACATTTCTTCCAACACACTAATATTCCAATCTTCCCTTGTATTTAGGACTTGATAGATAGATAGATAGATATGTGGTTTTGCTTTGAGAGAGTCAATGCTGATTTACCTAGAACTAATAATGCCCTTGAAGGATAGCATAGGGCTTTTTTGCAGCAAATGTCATCCTGTCATCCCACAAGAGGAAAATTCTTAGACACTCTTAAAAGAGAACAGGACTTGCAAGAAATTCATATTGCAAAAGTAAGAGCAGGTTGCCAAAATATGAAAAGTGCCCAGAAATACCCCAATGTAAATGGAAAACTTTAAAAATTAGTGGCATCCATTACTGAGTCCTCGTCATAATTTGACTATTTTCATACAGTATCATATAACTTAAGGTTATAAGGATTTTTCTTACTAAATTGTATTATTTACGATATTTGTATTTCGAATAATTATCATTAGTGTATTTTCACTTTTAATTTTTTTTGCCATAAAGAATTTTACATTTTGAATAATTATCATTTAGTATAATTGTCCTTTTGATTAATTTTCATTCAAACAATTTACAATTTGAATAAATATATTTTGATTAATTGTTTTTGAAGAATTATTTTCGAACAATGTTCATATAATCATTGATTACAGACATAGATAGATATGAACAGAATGAGACTGATAGATATATTGATATGTACAGGCTGACATAGATAGATATATAGATAGATATAAACAGACAGACATAGATAGGTATCCATACTTTCATGTCTCTATGTAAGTTTTGTGTGCTAAGAGCATTACCAAGATAGTAAAAGGTTAAATATAGTTAAATGAAATAGATGCCCCATTTTTATTTTAAAGTGTGCTTTTTAATGGGAAATCCTAAAATAATACTATATAATATATAAACGCAAACTAGGCAAAGTAACAGCAATAAGGCAAAAAGTTCATAAAGTAAGAATTGTGTTCACATGCAAAAGGAATAGAGTCAATTGGTTATAGTGTTCTGACTTCAAGACAAGATGATAGCATACACAATAATAATAATAGAACAAAAAATATGGAAAATAAAATCTAGAATTGTCCATTTTTTATTGGTTAGGAAGAAGTCCCAGCAAGCATCCTTAGGATTTGTCCATAAATTTATGGAATGGGGATGTACTAAGTAATCATTCTGAGGAGATTGGATTCAACACTTTTCTATTCTGTAAGAATAAGCATGAAAGATGATGATGCTAAATTTAGTACCAAAATGATCAAGTTGAAGATTGCAACACTTCATGAAATAGGCAGGAATTAATGCTATTTAGATAGTAAATATGTACAGCTTTCAAAATTACATTGTAACAAAGAAAGAAATATGTCTCCATTTTATAATCATTTTATAATCAAACATTTATAATGCTCCTAATTTACAAATTAGCAAAATATCCTGAAATAACCTTCTGTAAATTATATTAAATTGTAAGCCAGAGTTTTTACAGAGCATAGAGTATTTTATTTAGTTTGCAAAATTCATGTTCATGAGCAGCGAGGATATCAATATAATTTTATATAAAAAAAAAAAAATCAAATCTTTTAAAATATATATATATATATATATATATATATATATATATATATATATATATATATATATATATATATGTATGTATATATATATATGAGATTTTAAAATATATATATATATATGTTTTGTACAATAAAAAAAATATTAAAAAAATTAAAATCTTCAGACACACTGGTTGTATATTAATATTCTTTTCTTTTTGTTATTTCAATTAGATTCCTCGACTAGTTTTGGCCAGCATGGCCATTATCATAAGAAAAAAAATCTGCTTGTTAGTAGCAGTGAACACCAGAAATGAATGATTTGATGGAGAAAATGAACTTTATCTGTAGTTTTCACTTGTTTTTACACACACACACACACACACACACACACACACACACACACACATACATATATATATATATATATATATATATATATATATATATATATATATATAAATACATACATCCTACAGATTAAAAGTTTGAAGTAAACCCCAGAATTACCATGGGATGAACTTGGCAGTAGAGTGAAAAAAAAAAAAAAAAAAGACCTCTTAGTCATTGAAAAAAGAATGGAATCAATTATTAAACCTATACTTTGTGAAACTTTTGCAATGAATGCTAAAAAATTGTGCTGCAGTAATCAAGGCGAAAGGAGGATATTTTGATGAGAGCAAAATTTAATCATAAAATGCTATTTTTCTTTGTCATAATAAAATTTCTAATAAAAAAAAAAAAATCATATCTCACTTTTTTAAATGTGTATAATAATTTTCTCTTATCTAAAATAAAAACAACCACTATTTGGGCCAATTTAATTAGCAGGAATTTCCTCAAACTTTTGAACTGTACTGTATATATAATAAATGAAAAAATATAATTTTAAAGTATGCTACATTTATGGGTTAAAGTGCTCAAATGTCAGGAATAAAAAAAAATTAAAAGTGGACACTGAAGTCAACACCCAGGGGTGATAGTCTGTTTCATAGTAATTATCAGGCCATGTGTGTTGTGTTTATATTTATGTATACAGGTTAGTGATGTGTTGTCTATTGTATTATTCTAATGGTTATTTTGTGGCTGGTAACAGTTATGTTTTGATTTATTCTAGTGGCTATTGAGTGGGAATAATTATGGATCTGAATGCAGTCATTTTGAGTATTTATAGTGTTCTTTGTTAACTTTTTTATTATTGATTATTTTAATGTTGGTTATTATTGCTAGGTTTTCTTGTGTTTATCTGTATGTATGTGGTTTGTTAATTTGTTTATTATTTACTTAGTTTATTTATTTATTTGTTTGGATTAATTTTTTTACTTATTTTTGTTCATTTATTTTATTTTATTTATTTATTTTCATTTATTCTTATTCATTTATTCAGTTTGCAATTTTTAAGTAATGTAATAAAATATATAAACAGATTGATCAGACCAATATCTTTGTTATATTCCATGCTAATAGGAATATATACTTGAAAAACAAGGTGGATAAAATAAGTAAAGGTTTATTGTAAAAAACCAGTACAATAAGAAGAAAGGTAACAGTTATACACAAGGTTTTCACAAGACAATCCAGTAGTGAGTGCTATTATTGGAAGGTCAGTAGTTCTTGCGTAAGTCTGAGTTGTACTCAACAGATCCCAACTAGTCTCTGTAGTCTGCTGACTTACAGATACTTGTAGATAGTTATTACCTATAGTGTAGTCACTCATGGGGGTGACAGGTTATTCCATTACATCAATTTTATATTCTCTGATGATCTTTCAAGACAAGAAACTACCAGTCACCATAATATAACGACACTGTTCATATCTACAAATGCTATATCCCTGATATTGAGCACTGTTCCTCATAAATATAGCAAATATTAAGCTGCATATAATTGTGTTTGTTCATTGAACCACATTTCTCTTCTCTCCAGTTCCTCTTCATCTCTGGGGAGCATTCCTACACTTGTTTCTTTGTTTCCAATAAAGTTTTCCTGTTTATTAATACTTTAATAATGATCTTTCAAATGAGCATATGGATTTTGATATCACATTTTTCCATCTTCTATTAAAACACTTCCCAAATATTTAAACTTATGTACTTGTTTGATGTCAACATCACAAATTTGTACTTCACATCTTGGTCTTTTTCTCTTGCTGACAACCATACTTTGTATCTTCTTACAGCTGATGGCTAATCCCCTTATGATTTAAGTGAATGATGATAAATTGCTCAATCAGCTGATAATAATAAATAGCATATAAATAAATGATGCTAAAATCTTGTTTAATATTAATGAGAGTGTGGGGCTAGTGCATTTTTAAATCAATTTTCTTGTATTGATAATTTAGCATGAATCAGAATATTTTCAAATTAATGAGTAATGACAGGCATATTAATTCCACAGGAAAAGTGATATTTTTGTTTTTAAAAATAAATTTCAGTTGATTTTGAATGATTTACTCTGGTTTCATTTTTCTTTTGCAAAACTGTCCACATTTTCAAGCTTGAATATATTTTTTGGTTGAAGTGCATAGAATCTCATGAAATACGAATATTTAAGGATTCCATTGAAGAATGCAGTTTCTCTACTTTGTGGTCAGTATTGAGAAGCATCTGCTGTCTTGATAAATAAGCAATTGTTAAAGAATTTTCTTTTTCCCCTGACAACAATCCATGACAAGCAAATATTTGTAGCATTCAGACTTTGACCAAAGTCAAAGAGATTTATCTTTCATTATCAACAGCTTCTGTTTGTCATGCAAAGTGTGACAATTTTTCCTGTTCAACATTAACAAAGTTTAGAAAATAAAAAGCAAAGATAATTCCAATTGAATAAACTGTAAAATACAATTTTAACACTCTCCTAACTGGTCTTGTCTCCTTCAGTGTCTTATTTATTTTACTTTTTGAGAAAATTTTTTCACCTTACCAAATTTGTTGATACCATCCTGTTTATTAACATTGCACTTTTTAACCCTCTAAATGATCTCATAAATCCTGCTTCATTAAGACTCTCACCCTGTTTATTGCATATTGAGAAAAATTCTCATTCCCTATTTATTAAGACTCTCTTCCTACAACTAGGCATCTAAAAGTAATGACCAAAATATTTCAAGGAAATATACAAACTAAATGATAAAAACATTTCCTTATTTTGATACTATCTTGTGATAAAATAAACAAGCAGAAATAAAGCAGATTTATATGATATATTAATATTATTATTATTGTGTATGCTATCATCTTGCCAGATAGTAATTTTAAGTGCCTAATTACCAACTCCCTCCACAGTCTATGAGTAAAAAGAGCACTGTTAGAAAGTTATCTATGCACATTTGGAACATTTTATTTAGATGGAGAGAGTTTTGTGGATATGTGCAATTCTAAGTAATCCTTTGTGGCTCTGAGATGCTGATGTGTCCAGGAATTTCACTAACATGATTCTCAGTAACTTCTTTATCATACCCAACACCCCTATCACTACAGGAATAATCTTAGTTTTAAGTTTCCACATTTTTGTTACTTTGATTTGTAGGTGCTTATAATTTAACAGCTTTTGAAATTCTTTTTTTAGAAACACTGGAATTCTGTCAGCAAATCATATCAATTAGTTGGCAGCTTCCTCTATATTATTATTATTATTATTATTATTATTATTATTATTATTATTCCTTTTGGTTTCTGTTGTATACACATTTCTTTCTGGGTCCCAACCAGGGACCTAAGGTCAGAAATAGCTTCATGATATTTTCCACTGATCATTTTTATAAAAAGAAATCCCCAAACCCTATGATCATGCACATAGATAAATATCTTCAAAATGTGTGCACTGTACTTCAGAGTACAATCTTTTGTAATATTTCTTTAAGGCATGGACTATCAGCAATTCCTTCAATGAGTCTATCAGGACCTGTTCTAATCAAACCAAAGGCTCTAACAACAACTGGAATTATTGATGATATTCAGTCACCCCCGCCCCCGACGAGGGTGTCATGTGGCACAAGGCCTTTTTAATGTGGGCATTCCCGAGCCATTAGGCTCGGCCAAAAATAGCCCATTTGAACCCGTATAAACGGGTTCAGGGCGATTTACCTCCCCTCAAGGAGACTCCGCCCTTGGCGTAGCCTCCTTCAGGTTCCTCTTCATCCGTAGACAGAGAGTTGAACTGAACAGTCTGTAGTGAACTACTGACTGGAATTATTAATATCCTCATGTGTCCCATTTGTGATATTTCCACTTCAAGATCCTTGCATTTTGATAGTTTTTTTTAAAGATCTTCAAAGATACATTACAATCTGCAGGGACTGCCATGTCAATAAGAAAGCACATACTGTTTTTGTGGTCTTTGACCATGATGTCTGGGTGATTAAATTTCATTGTTGTATCTGTATGCATTGTAATGTCCCATAAGAGTGTTACAGGTCCTATTTCTGTAACCAGGTCTGGGTGATGTTCCCATCAGTTTCTTTCCTGTAAAGTTTTCATATTTATCAGTGCAGATATTGACCTATTCTATTATTATTATCCTATGTATTATTATGTTATTGTTATTAGTATTACACTGATACCACACATGTGAACAAGAGAAGTCATGGCTAGATCTTGACATACATTATGTCATGTAGGGATAAGTACATTATGTCAGCAGCAGAGTAGGTGAAAATACAGAGGTACCAAGAAATGGCAGGGAAATCAGAGATATAGACCAAGTAGCAGCTAAAGTTCTCCCTTTTGTGCTTGGTACACTCAGAGCTATTTCCAGGAAACTTTCTGCTATGTAGGATGCCTTGTGGGGACCTGAAATCATTGCAGATGGCAGCACTGTGCTGGTGAAAGGGTTGTGTTTCTAAGCTGCAGGTAGAAGCTGAGATATGATCATCATAATCCAGCTAAAACATCTAAGAGTCAGAAAGGATATCAAATGATACTACATTAATGCAGTTGTCAACCACAGTCAAGTCATTAAGAATTATATGACCTTATGATTGGCTGTATAGTATCTGCTATATAAGGGCGAGATGATTTTTGAAATTTTAAAATATTTTCTGGCTTTAAATAACCTGCAAAGTGTTGATAAGCCATAGAAAATGAATCAGTCAAGATTTTTATGGATTGTATAAATGGTGGTGAATGTTAACAAATAGAAACAGGCATTTCAAAAAACAATGGTACAATGGCTGAAATATTGTGAATGTTGTTGTTGTTGTTGTCAGCACCCACTCACATCTAAGCATCATCATCCTCTCTCCCTATTCCTTTTCTCTCCCCTGGTGGCAGTGACAGAGATGGCTGTGAATTAAAGAGATTCTGAAAAGTTCCTTGTACCACGGTGATGGTCCAAGGTTAGAACCAATGAAAGAATAACACGAACACAGGTATGGAATACAAAGATATATTACAACAGAAATATAATACAAAGAAGTAGAAGTATTAGTAATGACTATCAGATTTGGTTAGAGTGAACTATGTTGTCTCGACAAGTATCACTATTCCAATGTCCTTACAATATGTTCTCAATTATCTCTCCTTGTCTTACAATATCCTCCATACCTCTTGAGAGGTGCAGTATTTATAATGTCAGGAATAGTCCATTATTATTATGGGTAAGTTTCCATAACAAAAAGGACATTCACATGAATTTGATTTTGGTGTAGAATTTGAACATTTATTATAGGAATATTTTTGGGAGGATGTATCACTCATGATTCTTAAAATTAATCAATGTTCATTATTAAACAAGAGTCCATCGATGTATTCACTCGATGTAATTTCTAATGAAAAGTTTTCCTTCTGATTCTGCTTTAAACAACTCCTACTAAATTCCGGTGAAATAATGCTTGTAAAAATAAATGAATCAACCATCTAGATTTTCAACTCTGGTGAGCAATGTATTATACTTGGTTATATCAAAAAATTATAATTGACTGAAATATCTGTAAAAGTTAAACTGTTGTACCTCTTACATTTTCTACACAAACCAGATGTTGACTACTCGATGACCTAAAGCAGACTGCGTAAATAAGTTTTCAGCATATTCGTCCCATGTATACATCTGCTTTAATCAAAACAAAATTAATAATATATTATAACCAGTCAGAGCCTCTCCCACACAAAAAACAAATCCTTAATTTCAAGCTGTCTAAAAACTATATATACCCAAATTCAAACAGAGTTGGCACAGATCAGCATTTGATGTCAACACTGACACTCTGAGAAAGAGATGACTCAATGACAACAGCCACCACCAATGTAGATTTCACTTCTATATAATTTCACCACTCTATTTCCGTGTTGTCTTAGCAACAGCAACAGATAGGAGTTGAAAGTTTTTGTATATATGTAAATAAATTATACATTTATTTATCTCTACTTGATGTCCTCTTTAGTTTGATGCTTCAATTTACATTTGAAGAAGGAATTAACCTCCACAACTATAACAACAAAAACAACAACAAGATTCTGTCTTCCAAGTTACCTATTATCAAAAGATTACTGAAGTTGATATACTGAGTTTTAATACAATGTTGATATTTGCAACTTAGCTTTTGGGACAAGAATTTCCTCCTTAGATACCTATTTCTTTATTTAACTTTTGCAAATCCCTATGTGTATTAAACTGTAACTTTAGTCTATGATTGAATGTATTTAAGGCTTGGTGTAGTGAAGATGGGAACTGATGGAGGTAGAGTCTATAAAGCATAAAATAAGGGAAGAATAAAACCAAGACATTGGTTCAAGAATTTGGTGACAGTAACTGGGCCAGGTAGCACTTGGATAAGAACTAGACAAGATATCCCTAGACATGAGGATTGGAATGAGAACAATAGGATTCAGTTCAGAACTCCCTGTAGGTTACCCAGATACACCATGAAATCTAGAGAAGCTGAAATGTGATAACAACAACAAAGATGAGATCAATAGACTACATGTAAATAGTGTCAATAATGATAAAGCCTCATCCCATAAATTCAGACAGAAATGAATAAAAAGCTTTTATAAAAGACACATCTGTGGTTATTAATAGAGTAAAATTGTGAATAAAATTGATTGATTGAAATTTTTTTATGGCTTATCAACCTATTTTAATGTCATTTAAATCTGAAAGATATATTTGGATTGTAAGAATTTTTTTGAGATAATGAGATTTAACCCCTAATATTCAAGTGAATATAGCAAATCTGACTGGAATTCAAACACTGCTCCCAAATTTCTCCTTTTGCACATTCATATATTACACTACATGGACAGCAAGCACCTGGTATTCCTGAGTAGTTACCCATTTAGATACTGGCCAGGCTCAACATTGCTTAACTTTGGTGTTTGCACAAGACAAGTACCAGTGTTTCAATGGTGCGAAGAAGAGAGCGAATATATATTCTCTTTCTTTCTTTCTTTCTTTCTCATATGCATAATATTCACTAGCATATATATATATATATATATATATATATATATATATATATATGGCACATAGCTGAGTGGTTAGAACATTCACTTTCTAACCATGAGACCCAGGTTTTATTGATGTTATTGGGCTGGGGGAGGTGATCTCAGCGTGCGGCACCTTTGGAAAGTCCCTGAAAATGCACCACGGATTGACCCATGCCTTGTGAGTGAAATTGGGTAGACAGAATCCTTGGGAGCCATTGGTGGCTGTGCTAACACAAAATCACAAGTCATTGTGACTGAGGATTTGAGCGTGCTAGCCTTGTTCAGTCTATTGATCATGCTAGAAACTGCAATTAAGGTCTGGCCAGCATAGTTGCAGTACAATATATAGGTAGGTTTTGTGGGTGTTGAACAAATACATTGCATCTGCAATCAAGATTAGCTAGCTGCCCTAGTAGACTGGCATCCTTGAATACAAGTGGCTGCACCATTTACATTTTATATATATATATATATATATATATATATATATATATATATATATATATATACATAATTTGCATATATTCATGCATATATCAACAGGCCTATAGACTGATTATAGTTTATAGCTAGAACTTAATGTCTGATTCATCATTCTTATAACAAAAAGTCACAAGTAAAAATTGTTTTGAAAGTAAGAAAAAAAATCAAGATTGATCAAATATATCTCCAATCTCATTGCCTTTTACTAAGCATGTGATACATTTCATTATTAAATAAATATTTGAATTATCTTTTAAGAGAAGTAGAAAATAATAGAAAATTTTACTTGTAAAAATAAACTTTATATAATCTAATAAGCAGTTGAAGCATTACATTTACTTCTATTAGTTTGGCTAATTTCAAATAGCAATAATAAAATAACAAAGACAAGAATCAAAAGTGTTGTTATTTGTTGTAAAATTTTACTGTTTTCAATATCTACAAATATTTCTCTTGAAACCTGTGATAAAAAGATTACTTGAATAATAAAAAAAACAGATAATTCTTTCAGTGTTTCCACAAAACTATCTCTGAAATGATATTTAAAGTATCTGATGGAAGTAGAAAAAAAATAAAGACAGAAGATAAAGAATGAAGATTACTCAAACGAAAAGGTCAATGTAATTTACTTTGTTGATAGGGAGACAGAGGGTGGGGTTGAGCCATGATGGCATGCATACTCATTGTGTGTCAATTCAAACTGTTAGGCCAATGTAATTCCTTGGGAGTTTGCACTCGAAATTGCTGTTATTTTTCAGATTTCTCCAGGAAAGCTACACATTAATGGGACCAGGAAGCATTTTGTAGCAGCAGGAATCAGACAAGTTGCTTCTGATTTTTCAGGGAAATAATTTCACTGTTAGAATTGAGTTAATTAGAAATCCTAACAAAACTATTCAAATACCAACAATCAGGGCTAACAGATTTGGCAAATACATTTCTAAAATTGTTTACCTTATATAGATGTGAAGAACAGGAAAAAAGAAGAAATAGCTTGTTAAATAATGTAATATTTTGAACTTGTAGAAGTTTTATTTGAGCAACGACAAAGTTTTAGAGAAAATGGAAACCAATAGGATATAGCAATGAATGCTATCTCCTCACAGGAGAGAGATAGAAATGTGGTTTTGCAGAAGGATGCTGGGAATACCATGCTGCCAAACAATGACAGTTTTAGAGAAAATGGAAACTAAAAGGACACTTATACTTAACATCAGAAAGAGAGATTTGAAATTTCTAGGGAAGATTATGCAGAAAGTGGGCTTAGAGAATCTGACACTCACAGGACAGATTGAAAGCAAGAGGAAAAGAGAAAAAATGCATAACCTTTCTAACAAACTTATGTAAATGGTTGGTAGAACAGGGTTTAGGAGACACAGCAAAAAGACAAAATTTAAGAGCTACAAAGGAAATTGTGGTGAGCCATGATCACCCACATCGTGAAGGGACATGGCACATCAAGAAGGAGAAGAAGCATTCTTCCTGTTTAAATGTCAAAGAGGTTTTAGGCTTAGATTGGCTTACAGCAAATGGAAGCTGTAAAAATCTCAACCAAAACATGGGAAATTGAACTAATAATTACAAATTTTATGTCAGATCACTCTATAAGTGCTGATGGAACTATGTATTCCAGTACTAATTATATGGTTGGGTCATTTGTGTCTAAACCAGTTACCTGACCAAGATGAGGAGGGTAGCTAGATTAAAAGCAGGACCTTCTTGTACGGTCAATGGCCATCTAGCACTGGGGTAGACTGGGCTATGCAGCCAGTGCAAAGTTAACATGGCATTCCTGAGGGTTTCCTAGACTGAAATAATGGCTAAAGGGGTGGTTTCTCTCCTATGTAATCAATGGCCACATGTTTTAAAGTGAGCCTCCAAAGTGGGGGACGTTGATTGTTGTTTGACCTGGAGATGTGTTGGCTTCACCAGATCTACTTAACTTAACAAAACTATGAATGAATGAATGAGTAACTATCCAGATGTTGATGATGTAGTGGTGTTGTGGAGTTATTTTGCAGTGGCTTGTATTTGTACTAAATCGGCCCTAAGTAGTTTGACGTACAAAACATTAGGAACTTGATATAATAGGTATTACGCAGTGTAATCTTGTGGTCGCTGACTACTTTTGTATTCGACTAACTGTCAGCTACTGTCGTCCGACATCAATTGACCCTCGTTTCTCTTACTACTCCTAATTATTAGGTGGGAGAGTCTATTAACTGTAGAATAGGTGTGTTTCACCATAACAAGCAGACTGTGGGTTAACATGTTACTAAATTAGGAACACGTGTGTAACTCCTGATAGAATATTATAAAGTCCACTACAAGAATATGGTGGACTAAAGTTGAGTCCAACTAAAGATATGTATAGAAAACAAACATGACCAATATATATATATATATATATATATATATATATATATATATATATATATATATATACAACAAGTATATGTATTAAACAACAAGATTTACAATGGACAAAGATGTAAAGAGTTTGTATTTTGATGAATGTTCATACGTATGTGTATGTGTGTGTTTGTGTTTGATGGCATTTTCCCAAAAGTGGGCAAAATGCAAATCTCTGCGAGAGATCATATCTTTTAAATATGTCTGCTGAAATACAAATTAAAAAGAGAATGAGGCAAGAAATCGCCCAGTATTTATAATGTAGGGAGAGCGTGCCCTAGTGAAAAATTAAGAAATTAAGGAGAAGTTAACTCTGACAATGGAACTGCAGCATGGTGATCCTGTGGCCACACTCAGTCATAGGACTGATGATGATGATAATGAAAGAGAACATCAAAAAATGCAGCAGTGACTGTCTTTAAATAAATGTATTTTATATATGTTTTTAAAATGGATCTGGCCTTTTGTCTTGATAAATAACTTGGATAAAAGCGATAATAGCAGGAAATTAGAAGTTACAAGTGGCAAAAAAACAACTCATAGGATGGACATTATAAATTATTTAGAGAACAAGTAATATCTGTGATCAGACATACAGTTCATTTTATCTAATATCAGTAATTTTGTTCTTTGTGTTTCCTTGATAAAATAGAGACAATCATATTTTATTAAAAATATTCAGCACATGAACTTCACACATTTACTTAATATTTTGGGAAATTGGAATAGAGTACTTAATTTTTTAACTGGCATATGCAATTTTATTATTTCTGAATAAGTAATATGATTTTCCAAACACAAGTTATATATATATATATATATATATATATATATATATATATATATAATGGACTCTCCTATCATGAATGATAAATGAGAATCAGCAGTGGATGGTGCCTTTTGTTTTACACTTATGCATGTAAGTGCTATTGTGGAGAAAATCAAGTAAAGTCATATTTCATTTGTGCTTTCTTAAGTGCGATACTAGCCCAGCCTTGATGCATGTGACAAAGACACACTGATATGAAATTTGTTAAAGCAGGATTTTGATGGCATCTCTGCTTCAGGGCATGATGAAGCTGATCATGGTGCTTCAGTCTATTGTCTTCAAATCTCTTTAACTTAATGCAACATGTCTTATGCCACTCCTTTTGGTTTGATGCTTGGACTTCCCAGGTTTTTGGATCAATGTCGAGACGTTTCAAGTTGTCTTTCAGTTAGTCTTTGTAAGAGTGGACGTCCAACTGAATGCTTGGAGTTTGGTAGTTGCCCATAAAGCACCTTTTTTGAAAGCCTATGCTCATCCAGTCTCACAAGAGGACCAGCTCACTTAAGTTGTATCTTTGTTAGAATAGTTTCAATGCCTGTGATGTTGTTACATTACTTCAGTATTGTACTATTCTTGACCCTGATATCCCATTTTATATCACATATGGCATGAAGACAGCATGTGAAAGGTGTCAGGTTGATTTATGTGCTTGCAGCATAGAATCCAAGTTTCAGCACCATAAAGAAGGGCTGAAAGAACGACTGATCTGTATATGTCGATGAAAAATTTTTCATTTCAACCGTTGGAAGTAAAGTCTGATGATCCAGAGACCTGTTAAAGGGGTTGTGGTGAAATAACTTATTACATGGAACCTAAAAATGGTCTGTTCTTATTCAAAAAAAAAAAAAAAATATATATATATATATATATATTAGTAGTAATAATCTTATAAGTATAAGAAATTATACTCGTCTGGAAAACCTTCGGTGTCTCGATTTGTGTATAATCAAACCAATACCAAAGGGGGAAAAAAAGTATAAAAAACGAAAGAAGATAGAACATGTATGTTAGTCGAAAATAATCGTCTAGCATGCAAGTCCAAAGTAAAAAACCCGAATACGAGTAAGCAAAATCACTAAAGTGCTCAATAAGTAAGTAGAGCAGACCTAGTTAAACCTAGAGATCCGCTTAGGTGAAACCTTGGTAGGTTTGTCTGACTCTCTAGGTTTAACTATATATATATATATATGTGTGTGTGTGTGTATGTGTGCGTGTGTATGTGTGTGTGTGTAATAACACAACAACTGTTATATTGACAGATAAAGGGAGTTAAAAGTCCCTCATACATGCCAAAAGCACATTTCAAGGATTCAAGTCACTTTTCTTTTTCTATGGGCTATGTACCTTCAGGATGTTGGCGATCATGGCTCTCCATAACTTCCTATTCTTTGTAGCACTTAATAAGGCTTGTCTTTTTGCTATCTCTTCTAATGCATGTTCTGCCAACACAAGCTCATTAGGCAGGTTATTCACAGCTTTCTTTTTTGCCCCTTATCTTCTGTATGTCCTTAAGAGCATCATATTTGTCGAGCATCTTTCCTCATTATGTGCCCTAGAAATTTCATTTGTCACTTTCTGATTCTTGTGTCTTTTTTTACATTTTCTCTAAAACTTCTTTGTTGTTCAATTGCCTAATTCCTGGTATTTTTAGCATATTTCTCTTGAGCCATGTTTCTGTTGTCTCATTGTTCCGCATTCACTGTCATCTGGAAGGACTGATATTACATTGCAGTTCAGTATGCTTTCTTTGTTGCTGATGAAATGTCCCTGTTTCTTAATATTTTGTTTAGGTATCTTTCACTATATCAATGTGCCTTTGGATTTCATTTTAACATTTTTCATCCCCTGTTTTATACTTGCTTGATTTTGGTATCTCCAATTCATAGGTGGCATCTTAGACTGTTCCTTTTACTGACAACAATATATTTTATTTTCTTTCAATTGATGTTTAGTCCTTTCTTTTTGCTTACCTTTACTATCTTCTCTTGGAGTTCCTGTAGTTTCCTTTCTCTGCCTGCTATCAACACTGCATATCTAATGTTTTTAAGAGTGTGGCTGCCAATAATGAATTCTGTTAGGATTTCTAATTCTCTCAGGATGGCCTCACTGTAAAAGTCAAATAAATCTTGTGAGAAGTCACTTCCCTGTTTATTTTTATCCTTGTATATTTACTCAATTCATTTTCTAACTGCATGCAGAGGGTTTATCCTAGTATAAGTTCTACAGAAAAGATTTTAACATTAAACTATAAAAACGGTGTGCATTTGCATTGGTCTTTTTGATATCATTCTGAACATAAATATTGCATTACTTGTTCCAGTGTCTTTATCAATATATATAGAAATATATCTATGTCTGCATGTGTGTATGTGTTAGGGAAATGTAAGACAAAGTGTAAAATTTTTTGCATGATGTATTGTATCGAATGATGTCCTAAAGGACAAAATGCATCACATAAAAACTTTATATATATATATATAAAAGTGAACATAGAAGTCAACACTTAGAGGCAATAGTCTGTTTCATGCTAGATGCATTCATCAGGCCTGACGATTGCATCTAGCATGAAACAGACTGTCCCCTGTAAGTGTTGACTTCTATGTTCACTTTTATATTTACACACACTCTATCTCTGATATTGAGCACTTTATCCTATAAATATAGCACATCTTAAGACTATATTTCTTCATATATATATATATATATATATATATATATATACTCATTTAGCAAAACTAACGTGATAGTTGGCTAGTATTGTGTAGAACAAGAGACCACAGCAAAATGGAGCAACTTGACATTAAGAGAAATTAAAACATGCCATCTAAAGAACTGTCCAAAACTTCCCTCTATTTGTTGGGGCAGATTCTTGCATGCAAATGAACCTCTCCATCACATCCAATTAATACTTTATTGGCTAATATTCAGCAAATGTGGTAATTTCACAATTTGTCAGATGTCACTAGAATGCTCTTCAAACCAATTCTTGCTGGAATAACACATTGCTGTTGGGATACATGGTGTCTATGAATAAGGGCAATTGATCATAAAATAATGCAACATAGCAGTCACTAGTCAATGATGTGTTTTATTTGACCAGCAGAGCCAATCCATGCTATATGAATATGCACTAAACCATTACTGAACCACCACCAGCCTCCTTCCATGGCCTTGTGCCACAACTGGCACTTAGCATGAGCCCCAAACAACTGCAATCATCATTATTTTTTCAATGCAGCATGATAAGATATTCTACAAGAGAGTAGAAAATGTCTGATTAATTCAATTCATGAAAGTGTAAACATTTGTTAATGGTAAGTGTAAGGGTAAATTTGATTTTCTATTAAATATTCTTTGTTTGAATAAAGTGGTTGAATAATGCTTTAAGGTAGGCTATATTTACGGGTTAAATATTGCAATATCAGGGATAGAGCATATGTAAATATAAAAGTGAACAAGAAGTCAACACCCAGAGTCAACAATCTGTGTCATACTAAATGCAAATGCCAGGTCTATTTATATATATATATATATATATATATATATATATATATATATATATATATATATATATATATATAAAGTATCACTTTCATTAATTGAATTCATCAGACTTTCTCTATTTTAATCCATACAACTAAAAAGCAGATACTCCCCAAAATTACACAAAATTCAGTATCTTTCCCTCCAACACCCTTTCAACTAAACTTGATAACAAATTAACCATCTCTGTCACCTGAATTGTTACCACCATCTCCAAGACAAATGGGGATATAATCAATAAGAGAAATAAACCAAACACCATTTCAAATGTTGGAATTTATCAGATAAAGTGTCTACAGTACAAAAACATTTATGTGGGGGGACATATTACGTGATCTAAAACCCGGATCTATGAACACAAGATAGACTTACATTTGGATAGACATTCTATCTCTCTCGTCTTACATCGAAATGATGTGGGACATAACTTTGATTTCGCTAATGCCAGCCTAATTAAAAAAGAATGTAACCCTTTAAGTAGAAAATATTTTGAAAATATATTCATAGCATTACTATCAACTACAAACACTTGCTTAAAACATTACATCATATCACCATTTTTCTACAGATCCATTATTCACGAATTTATCTTATGTCTAAAATTATGAGTATTTTACAAATTTCCCTTTTTCAAAAATACTCATGTTAAATCTGACAAAACTAGATTATTACAATATCTTACTTCACTCCACCAGCCCACACAGAGTTGACGACCACAGACTTCCACCACACACATATACACAACCATGAGAATATAAAAATGAAAGACTTTAGGAGGAGGTTGTTATGGTGACCTATCTACATTAGCATGAACTCTTCCTCCATCATAAATACTAACCTGCGAGACTTCCTAAGCGAGGCAGTCGGGATGCATTGTAACCTGACAGTTCAGACAGACACTTCTATCTGCTGACTAATAACACTCTTATTTTGTATATGTATATATATATATATATATATATATATATGTTCTGTTATTTCAATTCACTTGTTCAACCTACCTTCTTCTTTCTGTGTCTTACTTTCTGGCCCCTAACAGGCCACAATAAATACAAAATTATTTTGCAACATATTGCTACATTTCACCAACAAAATTGAGTGTGATATCTGTAGTCTTCCCTCACGTAACACATTTATACACTTACATGAATTAACATTACCAAAAATCCTGACATTCCAATAATCTGTCTCTTCTTTTTCATTTCTATTCTCGATCTCTGATGAGGCCTTAATAAAGGTGAAACATGTTAGATTGAAATTTGTTTCCTACTTTGTTCTTTATTTCATTTTATCACACACACACACACACACACACATATATATATATATATATATATAAAAGAAGTAATGAATTATATAATGTGTACATATCTGTGACGTCATGAGCTGCAGTGTGATTTTTGCTTCCAGCATCTTGTATGCACGAGTTTGTTGTTGCTTGGAAATCTTCGATGTAAATAAAATAAACAGACTATCATTCTTGTTTTGTATTGGTTAATATATTGTAATGTAATTGTCATCTTTGATAATGGGATATATAGGATTAAAAATATGTATCAATATGGTGATTTTTTAATGATAATGTTATTAAGCTTATCAGATGATATGAAAAGAATTTGTCTATATTATTTAATGAAACATGCATCAATGAAAAAATGCTGCCTAAATACACACAATATCTATCTATCTATCTATCTATCTATCTATCTATCTATATATATATATATATATATATATATATATATGAAGAAATAATTCATTTTTTATGTATTAATTTGTCATATTTTAGCATTAAAAATTTTGTTATTTAGTTAGTTACACCCATTGTTGCCAAGTGGGTCTAATGCATTTTGGATCTAATGAAAGTTTCTCCTTCAAAGAGGGATGTAGGTACAAATCTTGCAGCAGAGTGCATCTTTTTCTTTAATAAGATTTCTCAAATATTCAGGCATTCATTCATATTATGAAGTAAAATTGATAAATAAAATAATAAAGAGTAATAGAAAAATAAAAATAAATACATTTTCTCATGATGCTAAGAGTAAAGGAACTGAAAATATGATTACCCCCCATTTGGTGGGATTGCTGAAGCCTATGAAAAGGCAAACATTTCCTGCCTCAATTTTTTTCTCCTCTCTGCTCCAAGATGAGAACCATGTGGTAATTACATTCCCACTGGGGGATGTTACTTTCCACGGTCCACTGGCTACTGCTCTCTTCGCACTTTCTGATGCACAGCACTTGTACATGTTTCAAAAACCTCAACCTATGAAGAAGATCAAGCCCCCTCTTTGGTTTTCCAACTCAGCGCAAGGCTGACTTGAGCATGACTGTAGTAATGATGCTTGTATTGACGTACCCTAACTTTTGAACCAGGAAAACAAAAACGGACATCCCATAGCCATGTGTAAGCCTTCCAACGATAAAGTTAGTAAAAACTTTCCTTTGTTTGTTCCAACTCTGCACAAGACTGTCTTGAGTTTGAACATGAATTCAATACTTATACCTATCCTAACTTCAGGACCAAAAACTAAATGAACATACCAAAGAGACATTGAGGACTTTGTTCTACTACAGTCACTATAAAAAGAATAAACATCCATAGCAGGACATATGTTTTTTATGCTTTAATTGTCTTTGTTTACATATTGAACAAACACCTTAACGTAAAATACACACAAACATGCAACTTTCGCTAACTTCCATACCACTAAAAAGAATGTTTAAAGTAATAATATATATATATATATATATATATATAATTATTTATTTAAAAATATGATACCAACATGCTACATAAAAGTTTTCGTGTTTCAAAACAAGAGCCGAAAACTTCAATATAATTATTAGAATTAAATTGAATTAAAGTACTAAGCTCTGTTCCATCTTCCAGCGAAAAGATTATATTGAAGTTTTCGGCTCTTGTTTTGAAACATGAGAACTCTTATGTAGCATGTTGGAATCATATTTTTAAATAAATAATTATAATTATGCTCTACTTTTGTATCGAGCACTATTTTTTAAAAATAATAACAAAAATACTAAAGAACTTTGGATTATTTACCTAATGAGTTCTTTCCTATTTTCTATATATTTTTCACACACACACACACACACACATATATATATATATATATATATATATATATATATATACACTACAGTACAAAAGTTTGAGGATATCCCTGGTAATTTTTTAAATTGGCCCCAAAAGTAGTTGTTTTTATTTTAAATAAGTGAAAATTATTATACCCATTTAATTAAAAGTGAGATATGATTTTTTTATTTGAAATTTTATTATGATAAAAAGAAAAAAAAGCATTTTATGATTACATTTTTCTCTTGTCAAAATATCCCCCTTAGCCTTGATTACTAAAGTATTCATTGGAAAAGTTTCTGAAAGTATAAGTTTGAAAATTGATTCCATTCTTTTTTCAATGAGTCTCCTGTTCATCCCATGCTAATTCTAGGAGTCTCTGTAGTGTATATATATATATATATATATATATATATATATATATATATATATAAACAACTACAAATACCAACAGCATTAAGGACAAAAAACTGACATCAGTAAAATGTTATCTAATTTAAGAACAAGCATACTAAATATATTTCATGAATAAATAAATGACACAATAACACAAACTGTCACATGAAGTGACAATACTTTCAAAAAACTGACATGAGATGCAGAGATGTGACATTTGAAAGATTATGAAATTGACATTGCACAAAAACAAAACTCTTTAATAATGCTTTATGAAAGTTGAAAGTAGTCAGACTTTTGATAATTAATATTTAAATAAGTACCAGACAGAAGGAAAATAAAAATTATTTAACAAAGAATTGTAGTTGGTTTTTAGACAAACATATATACATACATTTGTATGTGTTTGTATGTATGTATGGGGTGGGAGGAGGTATGTTTATGTGTTAATTTGGTTACTGGAATTTTAAAAAGTTCAATTTAATTTTGATAGTTTGTGATGATGTTTGAAGATAAGCAACCTGTGCATATTAATCTTTAAATTTAATTTTTATTATCTATTTATAATCATATCTGTTGCATAAGAGGAGGGGCAAACCATTTACTGTGTGGCTTATATAACTATTCCATTCTTTTTTTCTTATCTGTTAAAAAATGTTTCCATGAGAACCACTTCTTAGTGTAGAATCCATTTTATTAAAAATTTGTGAACTGGGAAAATTTTATCCATACTGACTAAAAAGTATGTATATTTCTTCAAAATTATTTTTTTTACTTTATTTGTTAATGCTTATCTCATAATTTCATATAGTAAAGAGAGACTTAAGAGCTTTATAAGTTATTTTCTCTCCCTCTACGTACATATATTGAAAATTCTGTGAATAGATAAGCAGTGTGAATACCAAATAACAATAGTCTGTTTCAAGCTTAAACAAAATCATCAGGCCATGAAGATTGCATTTAGGCAACCTACTACAACCAAATCTTATTGTGGGGATTACTCTACCTTGCCTATCAAAGAAATTCTCGTAATGTCACAAGATAACATTCTATTCAGGATTATATATATATATATATATATATATATATATATATATATATATATATATATATATATATATATATAGTTAATTAGTTAGTTAGTTTATGAAAAACTAGGTAATCCGTATGGGTAAACCTAAGGAGGATAAAAAATTTTCTTTTCATTTTTTGTTTGGAAGTAAAGTCTGATGATCCGCAGTCCTTTAAAAGGGCTGTGGTGAAATAATTTATTACATGGAACCTTAAAGTTGTCAGTTTTTATTTAAAATATATATATATATATATATATATATAAGGGACATAAATCATTTTCAAGACTGAAACAGACTATTGGCATTCGATTATGAACAATGTATATACACTGTATACAAGTGAATTTTGGAATAACTTATTTTACTGTGTTTTTAAAGCACATACAATTTGTTTCCAAGGATACAGAGAAATCCAATCATTTATATGGGGGCTGTAGCGTGTTCATTTTTATTAACAACTATTGTATCAAATTTGAGTTACTTTCGAAAAGAGTTTATATCTAGGTAGGTTAGGGATGCATTTTTCAATGAATTATGACATCCGTTCAACACATGTCATCTGTTTTTTTAAACGGCAAAAAGTTTTTTGGCATTTTATCTGTTAAATTTATATTTGTATACATAAAGATTCTTTCTAAAAGGTATGTTTGGATTAGGATACGTTGTATTGAACTACAATTTTACAATATTATTTTTACTTTTAATTACTAATAGACTATATTTTATTTTAAAACAAATAAATGTAATATTACTTAAATTATTTAAAAATTATTATGAAATATCAGATATAAGTATGTATATTACTATTATTATTAAATATCAAATATAAGTATGTATATTATAGCTCTCTTTTTTTTATTAAATATTATTTAAGGATAATTTTTGACAATGTTGGCAAAGAATAGCTATTTCATTTCTTTGATTCAGTAAATTTTTATTTTTATAAACCTAGTAATATATAGTTTCTCATGTATGCACAAAGGACATGGGTCATTTAATATACCTACATATTCTAGCTTTTCTGATTAATTTCCATTTTACTATAGGTGTTTTATTGGTTTCTTTTAAGTGCCAGATAGGGACATGTGATTTCAGTATTTATTTATCCTAAAAGAACTTTGATACTGGTTAAAGCGTTTTTTGAACTCATGTCTTATATGTCCTTATGTTTTATGTTGTCAGGATCCTCAATAGATGAGATATTGCATTGGTATACTAATGATTCCATGTGACATTTATTTTTAGAGAACAGTTTTTTTTTTTTTACTATAAAATATATATATGTATATATATATATATATATATATATATATATATATATATATATATATATATATATATATATATATATATATATATATCTGTATATATATGTATATATATATATTATATATATAATTATTTAAAATATGATTCCAAAATGCTACATAAGAAGTCTCATGTTTCAAAACAAGAGCTGAAAACTTCAATATAACTATTTAAATTAAATTGAGTCAAAATAAGCTCTGTTCCATCTTCAAGCGAAATTTTTTGGATTCCAAAAAAAATTTCGCTTGAAGATGGAACAGAGCTTATTTTGACTCAATTAAATTTAAATAATTATATTGAAGTTTTCGGCTCTTGTTTGAAACATGAGACTTCTTATGTAGTGTTTTGGAATCATATTTTTAAATAAATAATTATATTTATGCTCTACTTTTGTATCAAGCACTATTTTTTTAAAATAATAACTAAAATACTAAGGGACTTTTGATTATTATATATATATATATATATATATATATATATATATATATATATATATATATATATATATATATATATATATATATATATATATATAAACACACACAGACTGAGCCAAAATTAGATGTACACTTACTAGATATGCGCTTTACATTTTTTAAAAAACATTTTATTATATTTATTTGTTACAATCATATTTGTTCAAAACTGTTGTAAATGTAAATGTAAATTTCAGTATCTGCCTCAAGGACACATAGCACAGTGGATAAAGGCATTAGTTAGATCCAGTTACAGGACCCAAAGAGTGTGAGTTCAATACCTGGTTAAGGCAGTGGAGACCTTGGAGAGAGGAATTAACAGGAGATAACAGTCTACCCCAGTGTGCAAAATAAAGGTTTCAGTTTGACATTCCAACCACTGGCCGGAGTGTACAATGGCCAAAACGGTGTAATAAATATGGTGACAAAGATGAGGACAATAGTCTGAATAATGTAAATAGTATTATTTAAATTTATTTAACACTTTATTTACATTTTTTAGCACAGTTTCATTTCTCAGTGATCAAAATGTCCTTCTTCAGCATTGCAACATTCCTCAACCTTTCCAGAATACTATGAAACACAGTACAAGACAAATCTCAATCTGCATCAATTTCAATAAATATTTCTGAGTTGTACTCTTTTAATTTGTTAAGTCAGATGAATGTGGTGACTATTTGATGCTGCCCCTTCTTTCGAACAAGCACTGTGGAAAGGTTTTGTCTAGGTAGTCCCTTACTGCCAAAGCATAATAGGGAGGTTCTCCAACTTGCTGAAATAACAGTTCAGTGAATTTAGCTCTGGTTCTGAGCTGTGGAAATGTGAAACGAATAGTGAAACAACTGTAAGCCTACTTTTGGCCCACCATATATATATATATATATATATATATATATATGAGAGAGAGAGAGAGAGAAAGAGTGAGTGATACATAGAAAACTCAATAGTTCACTTTAAAAAAAATATCACTTATCAAAAGGAAAATTCTCTTAATGTTCATAGCATTGTTTCTGGAAATTTAATACTGATTTATTTCCTCAAAATCTTTTTTTTCTTTACTTACCTTTTTTCAGTGCAAAAAAATCTCCTCATATATTACGATTAGACTGCAGCTCACACCCTGCTCATGCATTTCCAACTCTGTCTTTTTTTTTCTACGTTGCAAGTTTCTTACACCATTTAATTACTCATATATCACTTGAATAGGACTCTTTTACTTATTATCTGATCGATTTGCTATTTCTTTCTCTCTATGTACAAGATAAAAAAAAACAAAGAAAGAAACAGAAGCAATAGCAGCAAAAACGGTGTCAAATCATTCTGTTTGATTCCTATTGATCTGACATTCTTGCAGGCTGAAAGCCACTATCGCTCACCTGAGTCCTGATCATCTGTGCCTTTTGTTATCTAAGTGCTAGATAAATTTTGCTCTTTCCTTGTCACAGTGTTCAATAGTACGCAGCAGATGGTTTCATTGTGAATGCAATGACCCTTCAAAATAATTAGGCATAATGGGACGTTTTTTTTAAATAAAAAGAACAAATCATTCTTTTTGCTTCTCTTATGCCCAAAAGACAATATATACTGAGAATACATACATACATACACACAACATATATATATATATATATATATATATATATATATATATATATATATATATATATATATATATATATGTATGTATATCAAATATGATGTGGGATGGCTGGGTATATGAGCATTTTAGAGGCTGTATATAAGGGTGTATTTCTGTAGCTATGGGTGTAGTTTATTTTATTTATTTGTATTTATGATTCTCTTAGTATGCATATATCTATTTCTCCCTCTCCTTCTCTCACACACAAGCCCTACAAATAGACCTGTGTGTGTGTGTGTGTGTGTGAGAGAGAGAGAGAGAGAGAGAGAGCAAGAGTGAGAGAGAAATAGTATATGCATACTAAGAAAATCTTAAATACAAATAAATATAAAAATACATCCATAGCTATAGAAATACACCCTCATATTCCAACCTTTGAAAAGTTCATACACCCAGTAATCTACATATGATATCTGATATTTGATATATATATATATATATATATATATATATATATATATATATATGTGTGTGTGTGTGTGTGTGTTTGTGTGTGTGTTCATATTTTGAATGTTGATTTGTGTTATATATGTTGTTAGTATATGATAAGTGTATATAAACAAAGAAATATATATTTGATTAATTGATTGATTCATTTTTTACAGTTTATCAAGACATTGCCTGTGATTTAAAGCCATAAATATTTTTTAGATTGTAAGAATTTTGCAGGGAGACAATAATGATTTAGTGATACAAGTCTTACTAATTAACCCATAGCTGGATGGAGAAGAGGTGGATTCATGCCTTTCCCAAGCATATATGCACATAAGTGAATATAATGAACCCAACTGGAATGGGAACTTTCCTCTACAATTAACAATTCTGAGCCATTATCCATTACACAACCTTCACATCCAAGTTTACAGCACATGGTATTCTTAGTTCCTAAGTACTGACCAGGCTCTACATTGCTTAACTTTGGTGATCGTAAAAGAACCAGTGTTTGAACATAATGTGACCATAAACCACAGTGTATATTTGGATATATGTTCATGTCAACATATATTAGTGTACAAATATTTTATTACATTTATTTATACATGCTAACTATTACACACACACACACACACACACACACACACACACACATATATATATATATATATATATATATATATATATATATATATATATATATATATATATGTCGACATTGACATCAACACCCAGTGGCAACAGTCTGTTTCATGAAATGCAATTCTCAGGTCATGTGCATTGTGCTTTTGTTTGAATTTTTATATATACGCTGCTTGATCATTGATGGCAATGTCTATTAAAAAGTCAAGTACATACCACAATCAATTAACCCTGCAGGCTTTCTGACAATTCTTCCAGTGAAACTATATTCAACAAAGCTAAGAATGTCTTTGAAACATCCCTAAAAGATAGTGGATTCCTGGCAACACTCACATACACCCCATATGGCACAAAGAAGCCCACAGTAAGAGAAATATTGCATGGTTCAACCCACCATACAATAAAAAAGTAAAATCAAATATAGGAAAAATATTCATCAAACTCATACACAAACACTTTCCTGCATGAAGCACTCTCCACAAGATATTCAACAAAACACAGTAAAAATCAGCTACAGTTGCACTGAGAACATTACACAAGTAATAAAATAACACAACAGGAAACCAATCAACAAACCACCTGAACAAATTAAATCCACATGTAACTGCAGAATAAAGAATGAAAGTCACTTAAATGACACTTGCTTTGTAATATACAAAGCCACTGTAAAATCAGCAGATAACAAAGAAAAAATATTCATAGGAGTAACTGAAGGACCCTAGAAACAAAGAAACTATGCACACAAATCATCCCTTACAAATAATTAATAGGTTAACAATTCAAGGCTTTATAAACATATCTGGGAAATTAAAAACAAAAAAAAACAAATCACACCAAAAATATTATGGAAAATAAGGAAAAGAACATCAACCTAAAACAATCAATCCAAAAACTGTAAACTATTCCTGGAGTAAAAAATAGCCATAATTACCTTCCCAGACCAAAACAAACTACTAAATAAATGATCAGAATTCATCTTAAAATGCAAACACGAAAACAAATTTTTACTATGTTACTTAAAAATCGAAAACTGAAAATGAACAAGAATAAATGAAAATAAATAAATAAAATAAAACCAATAAACAAAAACAAGTAAAATAAATTCATCCAAACAAATAAATAAGTAAAGAGAGTAAGTAAATAATAGACAAATTAAGAAACCATGTCTTAAATATATAACTGTAAAAATGCTACAATAGACTAACTATTTATAATAAAACAACAGTAATAAAATAACCATTGAAATCATACAGTAGACTAGCCACAATGCATCACTGACCTGTTTATATAAAAATTGGAGCAAATGCATATGGCCTGACAATTGCATTTAGCATGAAACAGACTGTCAGTTCTGTGTGTTCAATTCAATGTGCTTTTATATTTATATGCAGTCTTATATCTATGCCTAATATTGAGCACTTTAATGCATAAATATAGAATACTGTAAAACTACACACACACACATATATATATATATATATATATATATATATATATATCCTCGATTAGTACAGCTAATGTGTACATTGGAAACTATAAAAAAATCAATTTTTAATTAGTATGGTTAAATTAATCAGGTATTATGCATGCATTCATTGATTTGGTATATAAAAATTTTAGTGCATTATAGTGATAATGGAGCAGTTCATATCATTAATGGGCTTTGTTTAAAAAAAAATAAAAGTAAGTATAAATAATATATATATATTCAGTCACTTTCCCAACACTGTAGGGTTGCATCTCTGTGCCTTTTCTATAAATACTATAATGGTAACTATGGTACCTAGAGTTTTGAATTTAAGCACAGTACTAGACTGGCATCAAGATCTCATCATTTGACAGACCTGCAATATGTTCTTTACATGCTTAATAGGTTTCTGGAATTATTATTTTTATTTTTAATATCTTACTAATATTCAACCAGTAGAAGGCCTAAGAAACACTCAAGGTAGAAGTGACTGTGTGGAATTATATTAGCATAGGAAGGGAGTATAGAACTGAAGTATACCTTAGAAGTAAACAGAAATCCAATCCTAAACAGGAAACAAGAGTTAAACCTCTAATCCAATTCAAAACACCATGAAGAAGTACGAACCAGATGATAGACAAAGCTATCTACTCCTTATATATCACAAAGAATAAAAAGTAAATTTAGAGTTGTGAATATTAATTTTTCATATTAAGCATTAAAAGAGATTACATTAAAATTGATCTGGATTAACGTATTTCAGCAGATATTTGTTTTATGCCTATATGTAACCATCATATATATATATATATATATATATATATATATATATATATATATATATAAAATATATATATATATTATATATATGATGGTTACATATTATATATATATATATATTTTCTTTTCATTTTTTGTTTGGAAGTAAAGTCTGATGATCCATAGTCCTTTAAAATATATATATAGTATTAAATATATATATAGTATTAAATATATATATATATATATATAGTATTAAATATATATATATATATATATATATATATATATATATATATATATATATATATATAGTATTAAATATATATATATATATATATATATATATATATATATATATATATATATATATATTAAATATATTTGTTTGAATAAAACAGACCATTTTAAGGTTCCATGTAATAAGTTATTTCACCACAACCCTTTTAAAGGGTCATTTCAACTTTTGGAAGTAAAAGGGCTGTAGTGAAATAATTTATTACATGGAACTTTAAAGTGGTCTGTTTTTATTTAAATTATTTGCTCTGGATTTACATTGAGCTCTCTGGATTTTATCCTCTTCAGGTTTACCCATACGGATTACCTAGTTTTTCTTAAACTATATATATATATATATATATATATATATATAAATATAATAGATAGGTTAGTTAATAAAACAAGGACAAATGAAAAGGTACCAATATAATCAGTATGATAAACATGTATTAAATATTAATTAATGATCATAGGACAGAAATAAACCTGGGAGAGAAAGGATTTATGTTCAGAATTTTAGGACATGCATGTATTCTTCATCCATGGACCAAGAAATAAACAAAGAAACAGGAATTATTTACTGACAGATGTTTATGTAGATGGTGTATTTTCTGGTCAAAATCATATTGTTAGCAAAAAGCTGATCTCTGTCTGAGATATATATATATATATATATATATATATATATATGTTTGTGTGTGTTTCTGTATGTGTGTATGTATATATATGTGTGTGTATATATATATGTGTGTGTGTGTGCAATTAGATACTAATGTGATGTCTTATTAAACTTTGACCTCCTTTCATTAATTCTAAAGTATGATAAAGCAACTTAATGATGACAAGTTAATAACTGCCTAAGTTCTCTTCTTCATATCATTTCCAAAGTTTCTGTATGATATAGTATGCATCTGTGCATTCAGGTTTTAAAGAGATATGTAAAGAATTTGACATAATCAGTGTCTAACATTTATTGGTCTACGTCAGCTATCAGACGGTGGGAAAAGAATCAAATTTCTTAGAAAAGTTAAAACATGAAACAAAGTATAACAATTTCTAAATAGATCTGCTTCCTTTTTTTTTTCATTTCTACTTTTTCCTGCTTCTGTGAAACTCTAAGACTCTTTATCTTCAAAAACAAAATCTTCCATAAGGTAATTTTATACCTTACAGTAATGGCATTTTTTGTTGTAAGTAAATTCCTCATAATTCTATGACTTACCTGGTGTTTAAATAGGCATGTTTCATTTGTCATTTATTTCCTGCACTGTGTGGTTTGAAATCATCAGAGTTGGCTGTTTAAGTCAAAGTTACAATCTCAAGTGAAAAAATTCTCAATTTCATTGATTAATGCATATCAATATATATATATATATATATATATATATATATATATATATATATATATATATATATATATGTGTGTGTGTGTGTGTGTGTGTGTGTGTGTATGTGTGTGTGAGAGAGAGAGAGAGAGAGTAAAGTGTATAAGTACTTTTGGCATACTAGTTTGGAATTAGTTCAAGTAAAAGATTGTTGCACAGAGATTTAAAAGACGGAAATGTTCACAAAATTAGGGACTCATTGTAGACAAATAACAGTGAAAAACTAAACTGTAACCATTGGAGAAAATAGAAAATTGAAACAAAGTCTTTATAAAATAAAATCACAGAAGCACTATTCATCAAAGGCCTAAACAGTAATTGTAAGTAGTTGGAATTATCTGCCCCTGATCAATAATACCCTCGGCGTTTGCTTAAGAAAAAAAAGCTCATCCAATTAAGTTCATGGATTTCAAACAAAATTCACTTTTCTCTAATGGAGCAAATAACCAAAACAAAAATATTGTTTAATTGTGCATAAAACAGTTAAGATGTAAACACTTTTTAAAATTACCTTTTGGTGGTTTTTCCAACATATTTATGTCTGAAGAGTCATTACACAGTAAAGATTATGGTTACACACTAGCATTAAAAAAATTATTTGATTCATTGACCTCGTTATGTCAATATTAATATGAGAATATGGAACATAGGTTTCAGCAAATATCTACTTTATGTCGTAAAGGTTTTCATCTCTAATGGGAGTATCAGCTATCAGGAAATATCTGCAAGGGAGTGAAAAGAAAGAAAGACGAAAACCAGATGGTGAAGCTGAGATAGATTGCATTTTACATTGATTGATATATCTCTTCTACAAAGAAAGGATCAGCTAAGGTTTATATTGATGTAGATCGCATAAATATAATTAAACTAAATGACAAATTTTGTAGAATTCTTCAATAGCAAATCTGTTCTGTTTTTTTTTGTTTTTTTTCTCCCTAATATTTTCTATTCACTACTTGTTCCACAATCTTCTCTGGCTCACAGCAGTCTGTGGTTAAATACACAATACTTTAATAATGCTCAGCATCAACAATTTGGGTTTTTATTTTATTCATCTACTCTATCTAATGAAGCACTTATCTATTCAGAGAACCTGCCCATAATTCATCAATAAAATATATGAGATGAATAGATTTGAAAGGAAAAATGAATCTGTAAACAATAACATTTTAGAAATATGGAAATAGTGCCTGAAATATAATTTCTCTCAAGTAAAAGCTTCTTATTCAATTTACCAGTAGGTTCAAAAGTCTTCCTTTACAAGTAGATTAATTGTTCAATCAGAATGACTGTAATAATGTTTAGATCAGATCATGACGAAAATTTGATAAAATTATCTGTAGAAATCTAAATCAGAAATAGTCAGAGGATATTAAGTGTATTCAAATGACAATCAATTTATATGACTTTGATTTAATATTCCTCATTACATAACTTATAAAGTCTTCATACATCTCTTTTCTCAATGTTCCATAAAACAGCATTTTCATTTCTTTTAGTGTTTTTGTCTAGTCAACACTTGAGCAGAAAGAATGCACTGAAATCAAATGAGCATGCTTTTACAGAGATAAAAATATTTTATAGAGAGGGCACTCAGTGAGGTTTGAACTCACAATCACATGCAGTCTTGTACCACAAGCATGGGCTGAGTACGAAAATGGATTGAAAGTATATTTCAGTATTTTGATAAAACAAAACTTAATTTTTTTTCTTTCTCTCACCAATAAGTGTTTATGTTCATGTAAGTATAAACACATGTTTTTATAATTTGGGATAACTTAATATTTATTTAGATCATTTGACTAAAAATTGTGTTCAGATCAGTCCTTCATCAGATCATGAAGGGAAATGAAGAGTAGAAATCCAAACTATAGGTCTATTCTCATGTAACATACATGACAATTAGAGATTCTTTTTTTTAGAAAGTATTGATTGAAAAAATTCCATGAAAACTAGCTAAATTAGTCAAATAGTTATAACATATAAAATTTTATTATTTTGCCTTGCAAAGTTATAGGCATTTCCAAAAGTAAAAAAAAAAAAATTGTGAGATTTTATTAATATCACAAACAATTGTGAAGTACATGACATCAGAGAAATGAATATTCTCCATGTAAGTATGTTAATTCCTAAGACCTGTGAATGACCATATAAGAATAAGGAAAACTTCTATTTACTGAGCAACATATATATGTATGTATGTATGTATGTATGTATGTATGTATGTATGTATGCATCTGTGTGTGTAAAAATTCAAATATGAATAAAACATGTGTTAAAAGACATGATAAATAACAACAAAAGAAAAACTTTATTTACTAACACGTCTCATTGATAAATAAAGATTTGCTTTCATCTTTACCCATACATGTATATGTTACTTCAAATGTTATTCTAGTGGAAACAATATTTATATATTGAAGTAAAATAAATGTCAGATTAAAGATAAATTCATTTTTTTTTACAAATATATATATATATATATATATATATATATATATATATATATATATATATATATATATATATATAATATTGAACATCAACACTCAGAGATGACAGGCTGTTTCATGCTGGTCGCAATCGTCAGGCAGCTTGACAACTGCACCCAGCATGAAACAGCCTGTTGCCTCTGAGTGTTGACTTCAATGTTCACTTTTATATTTATATTTACATACACTCTCTCTCTCTGACATTGAGCACTTTATTCTATAAATATAGCACATATAGTTTTAAATGATGGCAGTTATCTTATGAAGAAAACTTTGTCAACTAATCTATATCAGATTAGTTTAGTCTGTGATGTAGATCAGTTGTCTCCAACAACCAAGACGCAGACCAATATTGGACTGTGAAGCATTTTGGTAGTGGTCACACTGAAAGAATAAAACCTTTTTTTTCCTATTTTATTCACTAACGCAATCTTATTGTGTTTTGTTATGCATGTAACAGACAGCAACAACCTCTGGTCCTTGAAAAATGACTTACATAACACTGGTCCTTGTAAAAGGGTTGAGGACTGCTGATGCAGACGAGAAAATGAATTTGATGTACATGACAAAAATTATCACAGATTTTTCAAAACCCAAAAATATGCAGAAATTAAAGCAGTATTTAATGTGATTAAAAAAAAATATGAAGTTCAATATAACTTTAACCATAACCTATTTTCGGCAATTTTGTGTATATATATATATATATATATATATATATATATATATATATATATTTAAAATACAATTTTGTTTCAATTTTAGGAGAATGGTTCAGTAATAAACTGTTTTAATGTATAAAAGAATGTCAAATAAATTTAATGTTTTTGAAAAGGAAACTGATTCCATTTGGTTAAAATAAACTAAAACTGTGTTTATTGTTTCTCTTTTATGTGAAATGTTTTTAAGGATTCATGGCTCACCACATCTTCCTTCTCTTTTGCTTCTCTAAGTAACTTTTGACACTTTACCCCCACCCCTTAGTTCTTGCACTGCAATCTATTCACACAAACTCATAACAAATCAGTTACTTAATATTTCCTCTGCTTCTCCTGCTTTCAATATATCTTGTGGGTGTTAAGATTTCTCAGTCTTCTTTCCTTATTAATTTTCCAAGAAATTTAAGTTGTCTCTTTCCAGGGAATGCTGTGAGCAAATGAATGATGCACTAGTTTGAGTAAAATAGTTGTTGAGTTTACCATGTCATGTGTCATCTTTGTGTTGCTTCAGCTTCAGCCAGTCTCATATATTTTCACCCTAAGCCCAGTAGAAAAGTCCTCTTCTAAGTTATTTCTCCTAAACCCTGTTCTGCCAACCATTTCATGCAAACTTAGTAGGTAGCTCATAAGTTATTTTCCACTGTCTCTTTTTGCTTTCAATGTATATCCTGTGAGTATCAAATTGTCCAAGCCCACTTTCCTCATTGTGTTTCATAGAAATTTCAATTAACACTTTCTGACATTAAGAATAAGTGTCTTTTTTGTTTCCATTTTCTCTCAAACTTTGTTGTTGCTCACATGTTAAGTCCATGGTATTCTCATTATCCTTCTGTTGAACCACATCCCTCAAGTTTTTTCAAGTCTTGCTCACATGTTTGGCCCATGGTATTTTTAGCACTGCCTGTAATTGTCTATAACTATTTGAATTCCTAGAGTAGAGATACTTAACCAAATTTTGCAAGTCCTTGACTGCCTTTATTGCAAAGAAGCCATAGTGAAGAGGGTGATCTGGACAACTTGACTTACAAACTGTCAAAATTTGCTCATCAAATGACTGATTTTACTTTCGGATTCATCCATGTCATGTTTATTCTCCATGGCAGGTGGAGTCAACAATTTGTATATTTCACCTGTAAATTTCTCTCCATTTTTAATAGTGGACTACGCAAAAAGAAGATTTTTAAAATGCCCCTTAAAATCTTTCATATCTATTTTAGGCATTGACTTCCCATTCAAAATTCTCAGCTATAATATCATCCAAGGCAGTGCATATATCAACACTTTCCTTTCTCCTGTCTTCTTTTTCTCTCTGACCGAACTCTCTATTGCATTTAAAGATAGCTGTGCCCCTCGCTGTGAGTATGTGAACCACCTGATTGAAATTACCATTGATGACTAATGACTGGAAAACTGCAACATTTCTAGGGTTTTGCAACTGACAACCATCTGTGAAAACAAAGAGTCTTCTCACAGTTTTTGGGAGAGATGTGTTGGCATAACAACATATACAATTTTATATTTCATTAACACCATGATTAACATATGTTTCTTGTCAGGGTTACATTTGAAGTTTTCCACACTTATCAAAATGAATAAGAGAGAACAACAAGTGTTGTCTTGTATAGAATGTATCTTCACACTATTTACATTATTTGGACTATTGTCCTCATCTTTGTTGCCATATTTATTACAATGTTTCGGACATTTCTGACCATTCTTCAGGTGGTTGGAATGTTGAACTGAACTCTTTATTTCTCACACTGGGGTAGACTGTTCTAGTTCCACGTGCCATGTCTAATAGATGTCAGTTATCAATTATCTCCTGCTAATTCCCCTCTCCAAGTTCTCCACCACCTTATCCAGGTATTGAACTCACACTCTTTGGGTCCTGTAACTAACACGTTTATCCACTGTGCCATGTGTCCTTGAGTCTACCCCAGTGAGCAAAATAAAGGGTTCAGTTCGACATTCTAACCACCTGAAGAAGGCTGGAACATTGTAATAAATATGGCGACAAAGATGAGGACAATAGTCCGAATAATGTAAATAGTGTACATAATACCTCATCTCAGAAATATAGACAGATAATGAATCTCCAGTTGGACAATTGGAGAATGGATTATTTTGCTTGGAATCAAAGTTTAAGCAATCTGTATTCTATTTGTTTTGCCTGTTCTGGACAGTCTTTTCTTATAAAATACATAAGTTTTTTCTTTCACTAAATCTTCTTCATTTTAAGGGCCCTTTTAGCAGCAATATTTTTTTAACCTTAATGCAGAATCTGTGAAAATGGTCCTCCTTTATGGCAGCAAATGTTGGAAAATCTCATCACAAGAAACTTGGGGCAACATAAATATTTTTGTACAGAAGGATGCTAAAAAACCTGAACAGAACATGTGAGTAAAAAGAAAGTTTTAGAGAAGATGGAAACAAAAAGGACACTTATACTTAAAATTGGGATGAGATAATTAAAACTTCTAGGGCACATAAGGAAAATTTGATACTCACAGGACAGATTGAAACTTCTAGGGCATATAATGAGTAAAGTAGGCTTGGGGAATTTGATAGTCACAGGGTATATTGAAATGAAGTGAGACAAAGGAAAACAACATGACCTACTTAGCAAGCATGAGTAAATGGATGGCAGAGAAAGGTTTAAGCTAGCTAGCAAAAAGAAGCCCAGAGAATTTAATTGACATATTGAAGATAGACAGTGTAAGACAGAGAATAACCTACATCACAAGCTTACGTTAAATGGTTGGTAAAACAGGGTTTAGGAGAGATAGCAAAAAACAAAACATTACTAAAAGCTCCAAAGCACAAGAAATTGTAGAGAGACATATTGCCCATGTCCTGAAGAGAGTTGGTCAATTCCATGTCTAAATGCATATAAACTGCCCATGCTTTCTTTTTCTTTTTAACTGAGTTCACTCCAAGCAAGGCAGTGAAGCCACTAAGGCACATGGGGTTACTGGGTGTGGAAGAGTTAGAAAGAGGATCAGTTAGTAGGGAGTGAGAACAGAGGAAGATTAATGAGGAGGACAGTAAATAGCAATTAAAATTGCATTTAAATTTTTGCAGATTAAAGTTGGCTGGAAAGCATGGAGCCAGAAGGGAGTTCAAATAAGAGAAGTGAAAGAAAAGAAATTGTTAGCATTGAATTTATGGTTACATCTTACCAGCTCAAAAATATCTTGTGAGACCTCATTGCCAGTCTAGTACTGTACTTAAATTCAAAGTCTAGGCACCATACCAAAGAATTCATCTGAACTATTACCATGAAAGTATTTATGGAAAAGGCAAAGGGAGGCATTCTTATGGCAGTGGGAAAGTGACTGAAGTTGAGATGCCAGAGTGGGTGAATAATATTGCTGATTCTTCTTTGAATTTTATCAAAGAGCTCTAGATAAATAGCAGGAGCACTGGACCATATATGGCAGCAATATTTTAAGCATGGAGGAATGGTAGACTTATAGATATGAAAGATACTCTGGAAAGAAAAATTGTCTAGTACAACACAGTGAACCAACCTTCCTAGCAACAGATCTAGCAATGGACTGAATATATTCTTTCCATTTCATGTCAGCCAAGAACATTAGCCCAAGAAAGTGCAGCAAGTAACTCTCCTTGAGGTCAGCATCAGCCATGCTGATAGAAAGCAGAGAGGGATTTCTCAGATGATTAATAGAGAGAATTTAGTTTGTATGTATTTCTGATATTAAACTGTGTCCCGTTACTCAAAATTATCAAGTTGGTATTTTATATGAGCCAATATTGACATGAATATCAGAAAAATATTTTCTGATACAATTGTTTGGATATATGTATGTTTTAAGATTAGAATTTAATTTTTTTCTTTCCAGAACATTTACTGGGAACAAGCAACAGATAGAAAATTAATTAAAAATGAGACAGAAGAGACAGAAATATCTCACCAGGTATATTCAACTTATACAGCAAGGCTGCCTGAAGAGAACTAGAAGTTCTACCACAGGACCATAGCAGAGGCAAATATTTTGATGGGGCTCAAAGATTTAGAATTTAGCCTTAAGTTATCAAAGGCCACCAACGCAGTGGAAAGAACATTTAAAATTCCAGTAACTCTAGATTGGCAGAAATAATCTTTGAAATAATAGAGAACCGTCTGTGTTACAAATGAAAGAACTTTTCATATTTTTTGAATGCCTACAGGAAAAATATACAGGGTGATTGAACAGTAACTCCCTATTTTATGTATGATGAGCTCTCCCATCTAACTATAATTTTTACAAGATTGGAGAGTCCAACATACATAAAATAGGGAGTCAATTTTCAATCACCTGTAGCAGTACTTATTAATGCTGGCCACAATCTTAACAACATAAGATTCACAAGTGACAAGAGCTTGTAGACAAGATAGTAAAAGAAAGAACTAAGCATCAATTATAAGAACACATATAATCATTAGCAAGAAGGGCAGCCCAAATTGGAGACATACAAATTGGGACATCAAAATCAAGCAAGTACTGGAATTATCTGGGAAGTGTTATGACAGACAGGTAAGTATTAAGAAACAGGAAGATTTTGTTAGAAACAAAGAAAAGAGTACTGAACTGTTTTGTAATATAAAACCACCTATATAGAAGACAATCTCCTCACAGATGAAGAGAAGACTTACAGAGACAGAAATGTGCTTCTACAAAAGGATGCTGAGAATATCATGGATAGAGTGAGGAATAAAGAAACTTTAAGGAAAAAGAAACAAAAAGGACAATTATACTTAGAAAGAAGCTGTTAAAATTTCTGAGATACATAATGAGGAAAGTGGGCTTGGAGAATTTGTTACCTACTGCAAGCAAGAGTGATAGATGGAAACAGTGAGCAACCTTCCTAATGAGCTTGTATAAATGGATGGTAGAACAGGCATTGGGAGGGATGGTTGGTTGATTCTATTTAGTGGCATATCAACACCTCTATGAGTTATTTAATGCTGAAATCTAAATATTTTGAACACAATTTTATGGCTTCAACTAAATCTATTTTGAACACAATTGTTTGCCTTAAATTACAGATCAAATATATTGATGGCCATTTTGCTTTAAAAATGTATTGTTGGTTATTTTATTATATAAGAATGTATTGCTGGTATATTTGCTATTTTCTTTTACTTTCATAGTTTTGTTTTTGTTTGGGGGTTTCGTTATTAAGAGGTGGTTCCATGCTCCTTAAAACCTCCAATCTCCTGGTCAGAGCTGGGTGTAGTTTTCTGTCATACCCAAGACTAGAAGAGATGGTAAGAAAAAAATGTTATTTAGAACTACAAAGGATGGGACATTTTGGAAAGCTAATAAGAAAGAAAACTGTTAAAGGAAAATTCAGGAAAATTGGACTTTTCTTTTTTTTTCTTGAAAGAAAAGGAAAAGCTCTTAATTCAAAAAATCAAAGGATAGATAAGTATATTTAAAACGATTATTATTTTACTTTTGCTTATAATTGGTTTGTTAAAGGTTGATTATGCAAAATAGTATTTGTAGATTAAAATGTTATTTTCTTTTATGCATTTATATTGCTACCAATGTCTTCTCTTGTCATCATTGCATCACAGAAATCTTCAACAGCAGAAGGGTTACCTGACTTGTCCCAAGTATTATTTGGACAATTGTCTTCATCTTTTCAATTATTAATGCAACAGTCACATGAGTAGCTTGAATTGTCATGTGACTTAAATGAGTGACTGTTAGAAATATGTAAAAAACTGATATGACTCAGCTTATTTTTAATGGTTTCCTTGATTCTCCCACAAAGCCTCTGTCAGTGTTTCTGAATCTGTGCATAAGTAACACTCAATACTCATTGACTCATGCTGAGAAGAACTTCTTTGGGATATAAATTGAAGATATAATTATGTCCTCTGATCAAATTTGTGTCTCTAGTCTTTCCTTCAAGATTCTTTGTAATCGTCCTCCCTGATGGCCAATCTTGTTTCTGTCTGTCTCTCATGTTGGTGGCAACCAATCAAATCATTAGTCAAATTACTGAGCTGTCAAAGCATCTAATTAGAGATAATGGTTTTCCAAACCTATCCATGTAGAAAAATAATCTTAATACCTACAGTTTATATATTTCTTTTTTTTTTTTATCTCTTTATCTTTTCAGATGCCAATCAACAGACATGTAAAGTTTAGTATATTAAGCTTAGTATATTATAGTATATTAGTAAGTTGAAATGTAAAATAAAACTTTGACTTTAGCTTAGGAAAGGGAAGCAGTGAACCACATCTAAAAAATGGTGTATACACAACTCAGATAATATGTAATATCCTTGAGAGGAGAGAAAACATGTCAAAGGTCATGACTTTTAGATGGAACAGCAATCAAATTTTTTTAGATAGGTTCTTCTGTTCACTTTAATGCTTCAAAAAACTTTTAGTAATGTTTAACCTTCATTCCTACGAAAAAACTAAAAGAAAAGGTATTTCAAAAGGATGGTTATTCCTTTGATACCGCTATTATTCTCTACATTTTTGACTTCCTCAGAAATGTTTATTCACAAGATTATAAAAATATGTGAACCAAGTACAATGGAAAATTTTTTTATTTACCTTATATAAAGATTTATTATTTATCATTTTATGAAGAAATAAATTTGTAAAGAAATCCTTTTATTCAGAAATTTATAAAAAATTACAAAATTATTAAAAATATGTAAGAGGAAGAGATGCTCTCAACCTATTTTAGTGAATTTATGTGGCAAGAGCAAATGAATGAAATGCTTGGAAAATTAATTTTTTCAAAATCTATAATGACAGTTTCTCATTATGTGTTTATTTAAATTTTCTTGTTTACAGACATTTTTATAATTTTATGAATAAAAATTTCTTTTCATATTTATTTATTTATAAAATGGTAAATAATAAATATTTCATTATAGTTGTTTCACATATTTTATAATTTTGTAAATATAAAATTATTCTTGCAAATAAGCAATCTAATAAATAAATAGTGTTTAATATCTTTGTTGTCAATTCTCAAGAATAAAGAAAATGTATAAATTCACTTTCATGTTAGGGTTTTGTTAAAATTCTAATCATCACTTTTTAAGATAAACATTGCTGAGGGAGTCAAAAGTGTATACAGTAATAGCTGTGTGTCAAAAGCATCCTTTTGACATACGATTTTTTTGTGAGCACAAAGCATTAAATATTACCAAACTTTTTTCAAGGTTTCTAATGCCTGTTAAAGCAAATAAGAAATACTATTTGGGGAAAAAGTGTTATAAAAATTAATACTCTATTATTCCTTATTTATACTATTTACATTCAGATTATTGCCCTCATCTTTGTTGTCATTGTAACATTTTGGCCGTTGTGTCTTCCAGCTTTCATCACATGTATATCAATCCAGTTAACCTACATGGAATTCCAAACACAACTCTTTATTTTAATCTATGAAGTAGATTGTTCTCATCTCCCTGCCCATGTCTAGGAATATCTCATCTAGTTCTTGTAATTATTCTTTATTGAATTATTGCACATTAAAAGAAATAATTCATACTAGGAGGTGCTGAAATGTCCTTTGATCTACACACATCCCAAAATCTGAGTAAACCATAAAGTATTATTTTAAATCCTTCTTGGTGAGACTGAGAACATTTCAACACTCCCTGATATACATATATATATATATATATATATATATATATATATATATATGATGATATAGCATAGTTGCATACTTATAAGAAAGAGATCTAAGATTGTATTTCTGTGAAATGTTATTAAAATTATGAAAGAGAGAGAAGCTAATTTTCTGGTATTCCTATCATGTCGTCAATTATAATTAATAAAATCAGATGATGATATATATAGAATCAAAATCAGGAAGCAGCTACTGTTGATATTTAGATGTCATGTTTATTATCATGGTGAATTTGTCACAGACTAGAGGTGCATGTTGATATTTACATGCAGTATAATTCACCTAGTTTTTAGATAAAAGAGATCATTTTGGTTGAATGTTTCAAAAGCTTTCACAAAGTATTGTGAGACATCAGAATTAAACTTGTATAGAAATTTAATTATCTGAGTAGTGTAGTAACAGACAACAGAAAGTGTGACACAGAGATTTGAAAGTATTTTTTACAGTAAGGTTTACTTTGTACAAGGCCTAGTGGCCACTTGAGGTAAAGGCTTACATTAGAAGGCAGTTTGTATGGGTAGAACAGGAAGGTAACAGTAAACCCTAGACTTGAACATGTTACGATTGTAATAATTAGGGAAACATCATATTGGGAGTTGTTTCCACAGAGCAGTGGTTTGCGGGAAGAAACTGTGCAAGTAGAACTGATGAAATATGAAAGGAATGTGGGTGGTTTGCTACAATGTAAGTGACATGGCCGTGTCCTAGCCATGATGGTTATGCCTGGCAGAACCATCCTTATTCCCTCAATATTCCAATGATGAGATGTAAGTTCCACTTGAGCAGCTTCTTTCCATGAATGGTTGCTTTGTGGAACTGACTCCAAAGAGGTTACTTCCCCAGTCACTACAATATTAAGTCTATAGTTTACTATTATCTTTCCCAGATATCTCAATAAATGGTGCATCTTACTCTGTAACCCTCTACCTTGAGTGGCTCTTGGGCTTTTTACAGGATGCACATTATTGTAAAAAAAATAAATCCATTCCACACACAACTAGGTCATACTTTATATTTTCTAAATTTTATTTTATTTTGTTGATATTTCCTGGGCATTTGTCAGTCTTGAGGGTGACTAGCTAATCCCTACTGCAGATGCTTGCTCAGACAGATTTGCTTTTCTTGTGGTTTATACTGCAGCTATGCTAAGCAAATCTTAGTTATACTTTCTGAGAGAGAATACATACTCTGACTTGATCTGTATTTAAATAAGCTGTTATACTTTCTGGGAGAGAATACATACTCTGACTTGATCTGTATTTAAATAAGCCGTTATACTCAAACCCTTAGTCACAATGATGCATGACTTTATGCTAACATTGATGGCTTCCAAAAACTTTTGTCTACCCAATTTCACTCACAAGTCTTGGGTTAACTTGTGATATGTTGTTACATTTTGGTATCATCCCCCTGGGGTCAATATTATCAAGAAGTTATCTTCTTCCAAAATGTTGAGATTTGAACTAGGTCTCATGCTCAGAATGCTAATGCTGTAACCACTTAGCCATGTGCACATTTCTGGGATAGAATATTCACTGTTTATATACATGTGTGTGTTTGAGTTTGCAAAAAGAGAGAGAGAGGGAGAGATACTACAAAAAATATATTCTTTACATATGAATGTCCAAGGAATACTCCCATATTACTTGAAGATTTATGGTTATAAAGTTGAAGTTATTCATAAAAGTGATCAAAATTCTTTGCTTATCGTAAACTCAAATGAAAGGATGTGCAGATGATGTAATGGATAGCAACTAGGAATGAGAAATCAGAGAGCTGGGTTTCAATTCCAGTCAGGTTTGTAATATACACTTATGCACAAATACACTTGGGGAAGGTATGAATACATCTCCTCCCCCAGCCATGGGTTAAATAATAGAACTTACACTGGGAATATAATTGTTATTCTCAAAAAATTGTGAATATAATATTTCAACAAAAGAAAAGAATTATTTTACATTCCAAAATATGTTTTATTTTTAAATAACGGTAAGTTGATAAGTCATAAAAAACAAACCAATCAAAGAGAAAATTTATATTTATCCCTGTTATATAAGTAAATATATTTCTCAGCTCTGTTTGCATTGTTTCATGGATATATATCTACTATAATAAGAATTTCTGATGTGGTTATCATCATTTCCAACAAGGCTGGTAAATAATCATGATAAACTTGTTATATGTAATCAATGACAAAAATATGTCTACAATTTTCCCAATTCCTCTGTCAATTGGCCAACAATTTATAAAATGTTTTCAATGGAGGTTAATGATAATTGTGAATTCTGTCATGTGTGAATTTCATATTTGATACTGAAAGAGTTTTCTGACATCTGCATTGGGTCAACAATTATTCTGACAGATATAATAAAAGGGCAAGAAATGTTGAGTTCTACCTTAGTTATGTCATTGCAGTCATTTATATTAAGAATTTCTGTGGCCAGGAGTTTATATGTCTCCCTCTTTAGTTAAGCAGTAAACTATCAATAGACTAAGGTAATGGTAATGGTGAAATTAGCCTTTTCCATATGAGAAACATTGGGCATTCTTTGGCCGAAATGCTAGCGTTAATGTTGGTTGGAATCTATAAAATCATTCTCTTTATACAGGTTTTCAGGAAGAATGGGCTTCAAGAAATTTCTAAAACACATCTCCAATATATCAGCCAATACAAAGCTGTTGATTTCAAACCAGTAGGACTGACTGCAAAACATTTTCTCTTACCCATTTCATCAGAAGCACATAAATGCATGGTTGGATATTTTCCTAGCCAATAAAAAAGGGCAATTCTCGGTTTCATCTGTCTCAGTCCCGCTCTGTCTTGTCTTGAAGTCAGAACACTATGTTCACTTGGCCGAACTTATGTTTGTGTTTCTACTCCAATTCTTAGTTTCTGAACTTTTTACCATATAACTGTTGCTTTGCCTTATTACTGTTAATTTGCCTTGCATATATTGTTTGCATGCTTTATATTATTTTTTGCCTTGTTCTTTACTTTTCTTTATTTTTGCTTATTGTAAACTTTGTCGATTCTGTTTGTTGGACAGTTCTGTTACTTATTTTGCATTTGAACATAGCTACTCATTTATTTTGCATTTGGGCATGGCTTCTCACTTCACAGATGTAGAAGAGACTTAAAGTTACAGAGATCTACTCAAAAATATTAAGAATACAGTGGGTGGAGCATGTGAGAAATGACAAAATTTAAAAGAGAATGTCAAAAACAAGTAAACAAAAACAAGTAAACTTCTGCTGATAATCAAAAAGGAAAAAAATGGAAATTTCTGAAAAGAAGGTTTGGAGGATCACAGGATCTACTGAAGGCATGAAAAGCAAAAAGTAACAGTGAGTAAACTAGTTGATGAGTTTGAGTAAATGGATGGCAGAAAAAGTGCAATATATGACTCTACTTGAATGATGCCAAAATAGACTTTACGCCCAGTGTATATCAGAGATGTCAGGTGCATCAACAGATTTTGACCTGAGAGATGGCTTTCTAGACACCGGGTGCTTATCTGCATCATCACTAGATGTAAATGGCTGCCCTCAACATGTAAACACATGGTTGGCCCAGGTCTGACTAGAATGTGAACACAGAGGAGAACCCAGATGACAGACGTATAAATGATTGTACAAATGTGCCAGAGGAGAACCTGTTAAGGACAATCTTCATTTCACGGTTTTGACAGGAATGATTGTATTAAGTCAAATAATTGTCCTCTAATATTGTATCCCTGAAGCTTATGAAGAAGGCCAGCATGCCAAACCCTATCAAACACTTTAGAGATGGCTAGAGCCATGGCATGAGCTTCTCCATTGTTGTTGAGTGCTTGGTATATGTATTAAAGATATCTCATGTTCTCATTGGAGCAACAAGTGAGAAAATTGTGAAGAACTATGATCACCTACAATCTGAAAGGACATGCCACATTAAAGAAGATAATAAATGATTTTGTGTTAAATATTAAAAATTGTCAATCTGTGAGTCATGTTAGTAATTACTAGGAGATTAATGGTGACAATATGACATCTTGAAATTTGAAACAGGTTTGTCAATATTATCTAAAAGATTTTTTTAAGAATGAAGTCAACCATATTTAAATGCTAAAAATAACACACATTTCAGTAGCATAGATGCAGTTATCCTTCAATTTCAGAATGCGTAAATAAATACTAAGTATTCTCTAGTTTTATGTGCCATGTAACTCATGGCTCTTCACAACTTCCTATAATTTGTAGTTTTTAATACAGATTTTTTGTTGCTGTCCTTCCCACTCCCTCTTCTATATCCATTTACACAAACTTGTTAGGCAGGGTACTTGTTATTTCCCCTCTGCTGGTTTTGCTTCCAATATGTCCTGTGAGTGTCAAATTCTCCAAGCTCTATTTGCTCATTATGCGTTGAAAAATTTCAACTGCCTCTTTTTTATTCTAAGTATAGGTATCGTTTCATTTCCATTTTCCTTGGAAGTTATTCACATGTTCTATCCATGGTACTCTCAGCATCATTCTGTAGAACTGCATTTATGTTGCCTAAAATCTCTTCTTTCTCTGTGAGAAAACTATCCAACATTCACTACCAAACAGAAGAATTAATATTACATAGGAGTTCTGCGTTCTTTTGTTTGTTTCTACTGAAATTTTCTTAATACTTTGCTTAATTATTCCAATATTCCTTCGAATTTTGGTGCCGTGTTTTCTATTAAGACAATTCCTACATATGTAAAATCTCTTGCTTGGTTTTGACATCTACAATTCATAGTTCACTGGGCTGTTTTTCTTGCTGACAACCATACAATATCTTCTTACAACTGCTTTCTTTTACTACCATGTCTAGAAATTCTTGCAGTTTAATTTTATCTTATTACTATAAATATTATTTTTTTATGTGTCTGCCATCAATACAATGTCATCTGCTTATCTTGTGTTGCTGTGTCCACCAATAATAAATTGTGGCAGGACATCTAGTTCTCTTTTGATTGTCACACTGGATAGTTTAAATATTCTATTTTGGTTTACCTACTCAGTTTATTTTCTATCCATATGCAGGTAGTTTGCTCCCAGTATAAGTCATGGATTATTCAAAGATCTTTCTCTAATAAATGAAGCTTTTTTTTTCTTATTTTGCTTTTATTTGAAAAAATGAAATAATTCAAGTTTTGGAATCCAGAGTCATCATAAAACTAAATAAGATAACAATGCTCATTTCTTTTTTGATTATGTACTATCTGGAATAGTCTTGTAAAATCTGTGTAACTTGTTTTGTTTTCATTTGTCAGATTAGCTTCTATTTTAAAAAAATTTAATTTAATTTTGAGTTCACCCCAATCAAGGCAGCAAGCCACTAAGACACAAAGGGTTATTGGGTGTGAATGTATTAGAAAACAGAAACATCACTAAGGAGTGAGAACAAAAAAAAGTAATCAGGAGGACAGTAGATAGTGATTGACATTGTGTTTATAATTTTAAAGATTAAAATGACTGTAAAGTATGGAGCTGGAAAGGAGTTCCACAAGTGAGAAGTACAAGAAAAGAAACTATCAGCATAGAACTTACAGTTACATCTATCCAGAGATCTTGTTACCACTCTAGTGTTAAATAATAGTTTAGCAGACTATTTTTAAGGGGAATTGTATCTCAGCCATGTCTTCCAGAGGTTGACCTTCAAGGTCAGATCAAGCCAAAATAAGGAAGTTGATTTTGATTGGCTGTGCCAGCATGAGAAAAGAGATAGAAGAAAGGTTTCAGGGAGTTGAGTCTTAACCATCAAACACTGTAGATGTGAAATGACTCCCCAGTGAGAGGGAACAACCTCCACTGGATAGATAGAACATGTTGACATGAATGTTAATAAAATAGTTAAGATAAAATTCTCCATGTTGAAGTCTTTTCATTGCTGCCCAAGAACTAGTGATAACTTGCTGTGAGAGAAGATGCGACTTTATTATGAAATTAACTCTGTCGCCCAAGACCTCTTAGCATGAGGGGGGTATACAACACTAGTACTGTGCTTAAATTCAAATAGTCTAAGTACCATGGAGGAAAGTTCATCCAAACAAATACCATAAAGGTATTTATAGAAAAAGCACAATGAGGGGAAATGGTTGAACCCAAGTGGCTATACTTTCATGTGCGCACAGTCTTTGTGTGTTGTATTTACTACACAAACTATGTACATATATATATGTCCATATTTGTATTTTTTCATTTTATTGTGTGCATATGTATAAAACTAAGTTAAATTAGAAAATTGATAAGAATCTATTTGATAAAAACTTACTTTTTTAAATAAATCAGTTAATTTTTACTGTACAATGATAACGCCTTGCTATGTTCAAAATACCTTTTGAAAATTGTACAAATGAAACTCTTTTCATTTCTTTGTTTTAATGAAAATAATTCTCTGAGAGAGAGAAAGAGAAAGCATAAAACATTTTCATGAAATTCTTTCATTTTGAAAAATTCATAGAAACCCTGAAACATATTTTTCACATACATATTTTTAGGACTTGAATTTCAAATGCAATCATAGCGAAATAAGTAAAATAATAAAAGAAAAAAAAAACAATTAAATATGAATATTTATTTAGATGGCTTGGTAGCATTTTTTTCTAACAAGTTTATTGAAAATTCCCACCTGAAGCAAGGTGAATATTTTATTGATTATTTATTTATTTATTTATTACTTTTCCCAGAGTAAAATATATATTGTAACTTTGTGGTACTGCATATATAACACAGTTGCATAGATGTTTATTGGAATATTTTTTCATTATATTCAACTCCAAATATGGAAAAAGTTTGTCCAATCATGTGGTTTACATAATATTGTATATTTAGCTAATGACAAGTTGTAAATCATTTTTTTGTTCAGTCACATTTTTTCTTTTTTTAATTATCGAGTGCAGAATCATTTCTTATTTGCATACAGAGTATATTTTTTCCTCGGGCAATAACCCTCTCTGCTTGTCTCATTAGTTTGTAAAGAAATGTGGCCGCAATTTTCAAAATCAAATTTTGTTAGATTTGTTGGTATGTATTTATAAAAAACACAGTTGTATATTGTTACATATACGTTTTACTTTGAATTTTTCACTTTTTGAACACAAACGACTTACACACACACACACAGATACACCCCCTACCCAACATATATATATATATATATATATATATATATATATATTTATATTTATATATATATATATATATATATATATATATACAATTATGTATTTATACACACACACACACACACACACACACACATATATATATATATATATATATATATATATATATATATATATATATTCCCCCAATATCATATATATCTGTGTGTCTGTGCGTGTGTGTGTGTATATGTGTCTATATTTATATAAATATGTGTGTATATGTATATATACTTAGATATAAATATATGCACATATGTGCATATACATATATATATATATGTGTGTGTGTATGTGTATGTGTATATATATGTGTATATATGTGTATATATAAATATATGTACATGTATATGTGCATATATATGTGTATATATAAATATACATGTGTGTATATATATGTATATGTGTATATATATGTGTACACACACATACGCATATATATATATGTGCATACACAGACACACACACTGTATGCATATAGTATAAATATATATACATTCACAGATTCTCACTGATTTATGTATGTATGTATGTATGTATGCGTGTCTGTGTTCAGGGTGGGTGTTATTCTTTCAATTATCACTTGGGCAATCATCTTGCAGTAACTGGTTATGCTGGGCATCTACATGTGTCATGATAGCATGATTGCATTCTGAAAGCTTAGTTATTACATCTTCAGCCATTTTGTTTAAGTACACTTCAGTTAAATTGCCTGCCTATTTTTATTACTGAAAGGCCTTTGCTCTCTTTGTATTATTTCTCAATGGAACATCTTCATAAATAGTTTTGCTGTGTAATTTCTCCTCATTTCTTTCCTTTTGTCCCTGGAAAATAGAGAAGACAAGAAAGAGAAGCATCAAAATTGAGAGCAGCATAATTTTCTAAAGCATTTTCATCACTAAGGATCAGCTATTGATAAGTATTAATTTTAATCATGAATTTATCTTTGGTGAATATAGACTACTGAACGGCTTGCATAATAGACATTTTGACACCATGATGGAAAAAGAAATAAATAAACAGAATATGCCAAAAAATTATCAGAAAAGTGTGAAGTATAGAAATAATTATGATGTAGATAATAAAATATACATATACATATTCATATTTACATCTGTGACTAGAAAGAGAATTGTGGTAGGTTGATACATTTATATGTGAATAAGTGATAAGTGTTTTTTATAAATAATAAAATGGTATATATAAAAGGAAGTGCAAATAGCATGCAATATGAATGTTAAATGTTGGTAATTACAAAATAAGTAGTAAAAGGCACGGGATCAGCAAATTACTAGGAATTTTGATAATAGGAAATTTGAATAAAAAAAAAATTGTGGCAATCATGAATTCAATATAAGGGTAATATTTCTTTCCTTACAATGATATCAAATGAATAATTTGAGTTTATGACTGAAAAACAAACATCTGCATTGATATTGCAGTCAGCAGCTACATGTATCTATTTATGAAAATATATTCATTGTGTGTGCAGATAGTATAATTGTTAGTTAGGAAAGTGAAATTGGTGTTTGAATTCCAACTGATTTTTTTTCACAAATGCTCTTGGGAAAGATATGAATCCATTTCTTCTCTCCCCATCTAAGAGTTAAATAGCAAGGCAGTGCTCTCTAGCTATAATTAGCAACCAATTTAGGAGAAGGAAAACTGAATTCAAACCCAAGGAATGTTGTTTGGAGGCTTCATGATGCACTGTGCACCATTTCTCTGTTTACTATCCTTTCAAAAAGTGTGAATGATTCTATACAAGCCTCAATCAAAGTATACATGGGTATTCTGGTGGTTCAGTTCTAAAACTGAACTATTAGGCCCCTTATATGTTGAAAATTAATTAGGGAGTCAACTACTATAATGTTTAGTCACATTAATTTGCCCTCAATTCTAGACTCTAGTATTAGATGTCATCATATTTTATATATAAATAATTTGACGCAATTTTGAAGAGAAAGATATTTAGTTAAAACTAAGTAATTTTTTTTAAATTTTTTTCTGTTCATAGAACTCTATTCACTTTCTTAACATCAGAATATTCCACGAGTATAGGAGAAAAGGAAACTGAACATAGCTTGGAAGTACTTTTGACGAACACTGCAAATTACTACAAAACTAAAACATTAGCCTGAAAACTCAAGTTCTTAAATAACCTCATCAGATCGAGACTTTCATATGGATGTCATACATAGCACCAAACCTGTTCAGAAATATCTAAACTATCAGCTGTATACAACTTCTTTCTAAAATCAATAGTTAAAAATGGCTGTGAGCAAGTGAGTGAAACCTTAAGGCCTTGGCAAAGATTATCTTTCTTTGAACATTGTGGACTGGCTCTACAGAATCAAGAACAAAAACATATACCAGAGAACAGAAACCGTATAACTTAAGGTCTGCCAACAGCAGCAACAGCTAAAAAGGATATCACATATAACTCGAAGAGAAAATAATGATACAATCAAAATCTTGACTTTCCACACTATTTCAAATAAAAGGTTAGGAAGAAAACCCCCATTAATACTAGAAAAGCATGATAACACTGGATTTGAGAAATCCCTGAAAAATTGTTTTAAGAGAAATATTTTATAAATTTCAACTGAAAGCAGCAAGCAGCACTGTTAATGAATGCCAAGTGTTTTCTTATAAGGAAACAGCTAATATTACCATTACCATTCCCCAACATACATTCAAGCTTACAGCATTATTGAAGCAGTGGAAAAACAAAAAATGTTCAATACATATATTTAATAGCAAGACTTTTTTCTAATTTGTACTTTTTCCAAATTTTAGATTTGAATCTCAAACATTTAAAGTTAGTCTAATTTATGATGAAAAATAGATAAAAACTTTTTTGATACTGAATCCCAATTGATTCTTGGAAACTTAAAGTAATATAGAACAAAAAGACATTTCTGGGCTGCATAATGAGAAAATAGTTCTTGGAAAATTCAACATTCACAGGATATATTAAATGCAACTGCATAGAGAGAAACAGTAAATAGTATACCTAATGAGCTTCTGTAAATGGATGGCAGAATATGAACATGGAAGCATCGTAAGAGGTTTATTTTTTTTTGTCCTTTTTTATGGCTTATCAATCCTTTGTCGTTATTTAAAGCTGAAGGATATTGTCGATTGTCATCTAAGTACTAACCAGGCTCAACTTTATTTAACTTTTGTGATCAAATGAGAATTGGTTTTTTCAGTATTATTTGATTATAGGTGATTGTAAGAGTAAACATTGCTCAGTGCTATAAGGAATAGAAAATTGTGGAGAGCCATGATCACCCATGTCCTGAAGGGACACAGCACATGGAAAGAGAATTGTTTCCTGTATCCATGTTTATACATTGTTGTAACCTAGGGAAGGTTACTGAATAGAATAATCACACAAAGGTTGGTAATGTATGATAATACTTAGGACAAGAACAACACATATAAGATTTACCAGAAGTGCATAGAAGTAGTAGTCAACTGCTAGAAGTGATTCAAGTAAATTCCACAACGCATCTTCAACAGCAGACTGCAGACCAACACATACAGTATTCACTACTGTATTTTTGGGAATTATCATCCGTAGGTATGCTACAAAATACATCATATTACAGACTGAATATTCAGTATCAAAATCTTTTGCATTATTTAGTATTTTCATATTTTTATTCTAATAGGTTAAAAATTTGAAAATGTAAAATCAGTCTTTATCAAATACAGCAGTGATCATTTAAGAAAGTATTTCATAAATATGTTAATTCTGAAGTACACTGAAGTAAAATCAATGCTCGTCTATCATTTTATCCTGTGAAAATTGTTGGTTTATTAAGATTATTATATTGGAATTTATCATTTTTAAGAATTTTCAGTACATTGTAGCTTGTTGACTCTCCTGCTATTCATCTTGAGGTTCTTGACAAAATCCAAAAAAAGATCTGTAAGGATCTTCAGTAACTTTCTCACTGATATAACATGGCTTCCCTCTATGCTTTCTACAAATATTTTCATGGCAACTGGTCTGACAAGCTTTTTTTCTCTGGTGCCCTGACTACCTGAATTTAAGTGTGCTACTAGTTTGGCATCTACGTCCCACTCATTTACAGTTGAAATAGCTAAATGCATATGCCACCTCTACTCCAACAGTTTATTTTCTTGCACTACCTGCCTGTGGAACTCCCTTGCATTTACTTGCTTCCCTGATAAATACAATCCTCAAAAATTTAAATGCAATGATTATAAAAAGAGATTTTTTAAAAAATCCCTTGACTTGAAAACAAAGAAAAAAGTGTTTTTTTAATAAAATAGAAATAAA
>CAHIKZ030000746.1:6227500-6230000 GCA_903632075.3 Acanthosepion pharaonis | reverse complement strand
CATGATTCTATTTTTTTTTTTTTTCAATTTTGAGGAAAGAATGCTGTAAAGGTTTATAAAGAAATAACAATGGCTAATAATTAGAACTCTGAGTTTGCGTGTCTAAATTTTTTGGGAAATGAAGCATTAGCTTTCTATGGGCTATAAAGTTCTAAAATAGTCATTGAATTATGGAGTTCTTATTTGAAATCTAAAATGTCTTAATCAATAGAATATATTTTTTATTTATTTTTATAAAAGATACAGAACAATTCTTTCTTATATTTCATTATGTAGCCATATTTTAATAGCCAGTCTAAATGTATAGCATTGGTGATTAGTTTAGTGGCATATCATCTGACAAGCTCTGGTGTATAACTATATGTAAGTTTGCATGTGTATATATAAAGATTTGTCAGCACATATAATGGACAGGGCAATTGATGCACTTAGTGATGACACAGAAAATGAAATCATCAAAATGTGTTTAAATTCTTCCATCTAATCATACAGTGAATGATTTTTAAAACTCTTCCTTCTCTTTAAAATATATCAATCCTGGAAGTAACAGTAAATAGTGGCTACATCATTTATCAATTATAACCAATAAAGCCAATGTAATCATCTACTTCTAATTATTTTGGGTAACTAACAAAAGATCATCCGATTTCTGATGAAAAGTTCACACAACAAAATTAGACTGAAAATAGGACAAGAACAGTGGTTCTTTAAAAACACAGGAACAAGGAACGTATTATTAATGCTCAGAATGATATCAGAAAGAGAAATACAAATGCAGAAGGATGTGCATATGTATTTTATAGATTATAAAAATGCATTGATAAGGTATGACACAAAGAACTGTTGGTACTCCTAGGTAACCTTGATATATTTGGGAAGGATATTAGAATAATCCAGAACCTATACTGGTAGCAAATCACCAGCATATGGATGGAAATATATAAAAATAGAAAGTGGTATAAGACCAGGATGTGTCTTACCACTGGAATATTCAGCCTATACTGTATGTCAATTCTGAGCAAATTAGAAGTACTAGGATTTATTATTCACAGCCACGATCTTAACAACATAAGATATGAAGATAACACAATGTTGATTGCAGACAAAGGAATCTATAAAAAATCCTATAGAATGTAGCGAAGGAAAGCAAGAAAGAACTAAAACTTAATTGCATGAAGGTGCAGAATGCATGGTTATTAGTAAAAGGGACAGCCCAACATGCAAATCAAGTACAACAATTGTCTAGGAATTGTTTTTATAAAGGATGGAATATGCAACACTAAAATCTGAAGGCACATTGGTATAGTGAAATATGCCTTCCATAAGCTAAGAAAAATTTTATAAAAAATTTGTTAGAAACAAAGAAAAGTGTACTAAACTGTTACATAATATCAGTCCTCATACGGCAGTGAATATAGGAAAATCTTCTCACAGATGAAGATGAAATGTGGTTCTTCAGAAGGATGCTGGGAATACCATGGTTAGAACATATGAGCAATGACAAAGTTTTAGAGAAAATGGAAACAAAAAGGACACTTATACTTAACATTGGGATGAGATAATTAAAAACTTCTAGGGCACATAAGGAAAATTTGATACTCACAGGACAGATTAAGGACAAGTGTAAGAGAAAAAACATAACCTAACTAGCGAGCCTGAGTAAATGGATGGTGCAACATGGTTCAGTAAGGATAACAAAAAGACAAAATTTATTTAGAACTACAAAGAATAGGAAATTGTGGAGAGCCATGTCCTGGAGGGACATGGCATATAGAAGAAGAAGCCTGTCTTTGTCTATTCTGCTATTCCCTGTTAAGTATTATAATGCATAATTATCTGTATCATGTTATATGATCACTTTTTTGTAATATTAATTTTATTACAATTTTATTTATTTTTACTTCAAGAACTTCTTTATATTGAGGAAATAGGGTTTGCCTGAACTATACTACAGTTCCGGATAGGATTAAGATTAGGGTTGGCCACTTTTCTACCTCATCACTAACAGAAGTGATATAAAGGTAACACATGGTAATGAATTGCAAAACCTTCCAACACTTAGGTTATTTATGAATGCAATTGACATACTTTCAAAATATACAAGAAATAAATCCATTAACTCCTGAGCATCTAGTCAATGATAATTTTATTTCTATCGACTAACTTTCTTCTATTGTATTACATTGATACAATCAAGTACTCATACTTTTTCCAAAACTAAACAAATCATTTAATTTTGAAGTCAAAAGATGTGATTGCACATAGACAAAAATTATAAATACATACATATATATATATATATATATATATATATATATATATATATATATTGGAGGTATGGTGGAGTAATGGATATTGGCTCAGATTGAGGAATCTGAGACCCCAGTTTGAATTACAGTCAAACCCATTACATTCACTTATGTGCTAATACCCTTGGGAAAGGTATGAATTCTCTTCTTCCCCTATCTATAGGTAAATAGCAGAATGGAATGGGTTCTAT
>CAHIKZ030000746.1:6140000-6222500 GCA_903632075.3 Acanthosepion pharaonis | reverse complement strand
GGGGACAGCTAAAACCTAAAAAGGGATTTTCAGTTTCTGTCTGACCAGTGGCAGATGAACGTCGCTGGGCAAAATCATCCCGATACCAAACGGACTGCCCACTGAAATGAAGAAGACAGCAAAGCCTATCAACTAGGGACAAAAGGACTGCTATGAAACTGAATCAACCCAACAAAACGCCTGTACAAGATATTGTGGACCTCGAACACTTGTGAAAGAAAAGAAATCCAGGAAAATTGCCGTCTGACCAAAATATTGTTTTGGCATAAGAACTCTCACTTCGGCGAATCAGAACTTTGTGTGGAAATGTCAACTCAACTGAAAGATAAGTTGATTCTCTTGGCTTGATCTTTTTTTATGTATACGTATGTATTCACTTGCGCCTTCTTTTCTTTCATAGTTCCCTCTCCCTTTGTTAAATGAATTTTCTTTTTTTTCTTTCTTTACCTCTTTATATATTTATAAATAAATGTTTTATTTTGAAATCCATCATCATGTGTCTGTTCTTCGTTGACTCCCTTGTGTCGCTTCCATTCCTTAGTGAAGACCGAGAAAGAATCCCACGTTTTCCTACTTTTTTTAACCAGTGGTTCATCTATATGCTACAAGTTTGTAACATAATATATATATATATATATATATATATATATATATATATATATTATGGGTGCGTGGCCTAGTGTTTAGAAAATTTGCTTTCCGACCATGAGACCCGGGTTCAAATCTCACCATGATTGATTTGTCAGGACGGAGACTTCCTGATGTTATTGGAATGGATTGAGCTTGATCCCAGTGTGCAGCACCTTTGGGAAGTGCCTGAATACCATACCATGGGTTGACTGAAGCCTTCTAAGTGAAATTGGGTAGACAAAACTCTTGAAAACCATTGATGGCTGTGCTAGCACAAAGCCACAAGTCATCATGACCAAGGGTTTGTGTGTGCTAGGCTTGTTCAAATTGCTGATCACGTTAGATAACATGGTCTCACTCAGAAACTATAACTAAGATAGCTCAGCATAATTGCAGTATAAACCACAGGTGGGCTCTGTGGGTATTGAGCAAACACAAAGTGCCTTAGTGAGTGTCTGCAATAGGGATTGGCTAACCACCCTAGCAGACAGGTATTCTTGAATGGTCAGCTATTATTATTTATATTTACACACACACACACACATATATATATATATATATATATATATATATATATATATATATATATGTGTGTGTGTGTGTATATATATATATATATATATATATATAAAATAATTATTTATTCAAAATTATGACATAAATATGTTATAAAATCACTACAAAATAGCCATTTTGTTTCAACACTTCTGGTGTCATATCAAGTGATGATGTATTGTGCACTTTTGAAGAATACTATTTTTTTGGTTATTGGAATTTATTCCATATACACCAATCCTATACTTGATATATATATATATATATATATATATATATATATATATATATATATATATATATATATTTTAAAAAAAATATATTATGTTTTATTTTCCATAATTTTGCTACTCAAGTTTCCAGTCTTACAACCTTCATCAGGCAAAGAATGGATATTTGCACATATTATTAAAAGGAATTAATTTTTCTTATGTTTTTCGATATTCTCAATATTAGACATTCTCTTTTTTGTCTGTTTGTGACCCGAATGTCTTCCTTGAACTGGCAGTTAAAAAGTTTTGTGTGAAGGGTAATAAAACAATTAAGATTGGTCCAAGAAAGGGTGAGGAAAGATATCTGTATTCTTATCTTTTAATGACCCCTGTATGCGTGTGTGTGTGTGTATCTATAATACCTGTATATAGGTATAGATATATACTAGGTAGCCTTGAAATGTGCTTGGTTATGGTACACATTTTCACATTTGGCATTCATTGGCCAAGCAGCCAGTACTGTTTTTGGTTGAAATTTATAAAATCTTACTCTTAAAATAATTTTTAAAGAAAATAGGCTTCACAAGTGTACACTGTTATCACTCTTGTATTGATCAGGGTTTCCTTTCTATATTTTATTTGACTTAGTGTGGAACATCAACATCTTGATTATATCATTATTTTCTCTTTGAATTACATGTGCTATCCATTTTAGTTGTTGCTGCTGTTGAAAGTCCTCAACTGATAAGGTTTCTGTTATCTGATACTGTTCTTTGTTTATTGAAAAAATCTGACCAAATGATCAGATATCAAAATTTAAGGAGGAATCCCTTCTTGGTTGGGTCATGACTTTACAACACCACCTTATATGCATTCACACACACACACACACACACACACACACACACACACACACACACACACACACACACACACACACAGAGAGACACACACAGACACAAAAAAAATATAGTGATGGTATGTGCAGTGGTTTTAACATATGAATGAGGTGTGTAGAGGTAGAAATATACATGTATGACTTGACATATACATGCCTTATACATATATATATATATATGTATATATGTATATATATAAGGCATGTATATGTCAAGTCATACATATATTGTACATATATAGATATATAAGTGTATGTGTAGGTATACATACATATTTATTCTTACATATGCATCAACATTTTATTGATTAGCTATCAGAATTAAAATGAACTTTCATATTGATTTTACCCACATTTTGCATTGTGTAGCGGTGATTTTTGTAAGAGAAAAAAATCTGAAAATACATTTTTAAAAAGAATAAAAAATGACTGATATTCTTTTAAAGAAAACAATAGTGTTCAATATCTTTCAAAGCCGATTATATAATTGTTTTTTGGTTCCAGCTAGACTTATTATTTATGATTTTATCAAACATTTTAATGTGGTTATTTTAATGAAATATGAGCTGCTTGTTAAAAACTAATTACCACCATCATATTTACAATTTTCAAGTATGTATGATATTATTTTGTTAAGCATTAGAAATACTTTGTGCTTGGGCTTTTTTTTTGACAATGATGTTATTTTGTTACATAAACCAAAATATTAGCCTGAGAATATTTTAAGCAAGAAGTATATTTCAAACCATTAAAACATTTTTTCAGTAAATTAAACTCTTCTCAAATCCACAAATTGTTATTGTACTTAAATAGCCTCATCAGATCTAGATTCTCATATGAACAAAATGCATGGCATCCAACTCATTCAGAAATGTCTATACTAATAGATATATACAACCATTTTCTCAAATTAATGATTAAAAATGGCTTGAAGTGAATAGGTCTTAAAGCCAATAATTGTTCCTTAGACCTTATCGACTGACACAAAGAACTTTACCAAATAAAAATAACATCAATTGAGCACTCCCAACAGCAATAAAAATGGTGTAGAGCGTATGATTAGAAGGGAAAACAATGATATAATCAAATTGTTGACATTCTACAGTAACTTAAACAAAATGAAACACCCAGTACTAGTAAGAGTGGTAACAACTAGTGGAGTTAAAAAGTCTAATTTCCTGAAAGCTGTTTTAATGGTTTGAAATATACTTCTTACTTAAAGTATTTCAACATCTTAATAATGATTTTGTAGTTATTACAGCCATTTTGTGGATAAACAAATCATGTTGAATAACTAATTAAAACCCTTTTCTACCATTGTTAGGGGATTCTCTCATAATAAGAGACAGACTTTGGTCATTAAGAAATTAAATTAACACTATTCTTTTCATGGTAATGTTAATCATTTAGATGACCATATAGTGGCAAAATAACTTGGTGTACTTTTTGAATTCTTATATATCCTAACATCTTTACTTCCCATAATTCATATTTGCATTCATTGCTGTTTACAACAGAGCCTGTACCTGGGATTGTAACCTGCAGGCTAGGTGGGTATGGTTAAAGGTCATTGACAAAAATTCACAATAAACTATTAGAAGAGGAAAAAGAAAAAAAAGAGCAGGGCAAAATAATTCATGTCAAAACTGTATATATATATATATATATATATATATATATATATATATATATATATAGTTTTAAAGTATGCTATATTTATGGGTAAAGTGCTCAATATAAGGAATAGAGTTTATGCTAATATAAAAGTGGACACTGAGGTCAAGACCAAGTAGTGACACTCTTTTTCATACATGAGATATGATCTTTAGGCCATATATATATATATATATATATATATATATATATATATATATATATATATATATATGTATGTATATATGTATATAAATTTATATATATATATATATATATATATATATATATATATATATAATGCAAGACATAAGCAAAGCAACTATCAGACAGTAATAAAGCAAAAAATTCATAAAATAGAAATAGAGTTCATATGCAAAAGGGATAACGTCAAATGTTTATAGTATTTGGACTTGAAGGCAAGAAAGATGAAAAATGTGGGGATAAAGTTGAGAATTGTCCATTTTTTTATTGGTTAGGAAGAAATCCTAGCATACATTTATAGGATTTGTTTATAATTTGGGGAAGAGAAGTTGTAGTAGTCATTCTGTCCAATTAGAATCAACAGATATCATTGATGATGTTTGTAATCATGAATTTAATACATGTTTCAAGAACAGGATTTTATACATTTCAATGGACAGTAGTAATTCTGTTTGCTTAATGAATGCTGAATCTTGCTTGTATTGAAATCACTAATTTTATAATGACCTTTAGCATTTACTGATTCACCTTTCTGTCTTAGGAATTCACACTTCATGTATTATTTTGATAAATTGCATTTTTACTGATTTAAATGTTTTTGAAAAAAATTTCAAATTGATTTTTATCCAAGATGAAACAGTATATCTAAGATATAAGGGAATATCAAAAAAAAAAAGACTGAACATTTTCAGAAAGTAATTACATTTCACTGCTATGAAGCTACAAAGTATGAGTAAACCAACCAGGGCAGAATCAAGATTGATGGTGTGAAACTTCATCTATAATCAGTTTATCATCTCTTCTATCTGACAGTGTGTTACTTATAGTAAATTTCAGAATTTAATTTTGAAAATTCACAGAAGGAATTTTGGTTCATCATGAGCTTTTGATTGAGAAGCAAACCCAATATTAAACAATTTATGGCAATCTTTTAACCAGGAATAGCATCTTTTCATTCACAGGTGATGAAAAATGGGTTTTGCAATGTCACCAGAAAACGCAAAAGTTAATTGTTTTCACTAAATGAGAAACCAATGCCAACATCAAAACCAGGATTCCATCTACATCTTTATGTTTGGTTGAATATGAAAGGTGTCATCTGTTAGGATCTAGTGTAACATGGAAGGACCATCAATGCACATTTTTGATACCAGTAACTTGTCAGGAAATGAATCATTACATTAAAAAATGTCATGCTTTGATAAATGGAAAAAAGTGTTATTCTCCAGCATTACAAAGCCAGCACACACTCTTTACCACAAACCCCCCACCAAAAAAAATATATGAGTATGTTAGTATGGGAGATTCTTCCATATCCTCCATAACTACCAGATTTAGCACCTACAGATTTATGAAATGTTCTAGCAATCAAAATTTCTCGAACATTTCATAAGTGCTAGAACATTCAGAAACAAATCAGTTGAAACAGCCAAACTTTTTTGGAGAAAGACCCAGATTTCTTGAAATGTGGAACAGAATATTTTCCTTCTTGTTAGACTGAAGTCATTGAAAATGAAGATACAATGTGCATATAATATGTGAACTATCTTCAAATGATTAATGAACATTACATTTTATTACACTAGTAACACATTCTTTCCTCTTACATGAATGCTTTCTAAATTCCTTGAAAATTCAATTTTTACTTGCAAGCAACTGAAATTTAAAACAAACTTTAAATTAAATAAAGAGTTTTTGTGACATGAAAAAGCATATATTCTGGTTTAATAAAAATAAGACTGAATTGGATAGAAAAGTGAATTTTATCAGATATGATTTCCAGGAGACTCTTAAGTATACATCTATCAAAAATAAAAAAATACATTACTTTGAGATTTAAAAGTTGATCTTTGCTCGTAAAAGGTTTAAAAATCAGTGTACAGAATCTTGTCATTTTTCTAAGATTATATTAATGCTTCTAATGCTTACTCTTTCAATTATGATGAGAGTAATATGCATAGGTGATAATGACTATAAAATGATTAAAAAACAAACTATATGCATGTGGAAATCTATATATATTCAAAGTCTACACTGTCTCACATGAAATTTGAATAGAAGCCAAAAATGTTATTAAATACTTCATTGCAACAACTTATTGATGTTGAATCTGATGTTGGAATCATTGACTTTTTGGCAGAGTGCTAACACCTGCTGCTTTGCTCAAATGAATTCTAGAAATTTAAAAAAAATCTATCTGCCATTTTGTATCAGGGATGTAAAAAAATAATAAAAAATAGTAAAAGGTGTTTTTTTTTAAATACATTTTTGTTTCTGCAAACTATTTGCAAACAAAGAATAATCTGAACATACATATATATATATATATATATATATATATATATATATATATATATATATGATCTGTATATAAAATTAATGAAGTAAAATTCTGAAATCATGTCTATAGATGTGTCTGAATCTCCAAGAGAGATAGACAATTACTACTCGAGGAAGAGAAGACTTAGTTTATCAGTGACTCATTGGCTGCTCAGGTAATTGAAAAAGGGGAGCAGCTTCAGATACTATCCTTCTTTTCTTTATCTGAGCATTGCACTCAACTCTAATTTAACAACTTTGCCACCAGGTCAGTAGACATTAACAGAAAATGTGTGGTTTCTTGTTGATTTTTAGGTGTGTGCCATTGTATCCCTCTCCTTTATATGCTACAAGTAATGCAAAGTATTTTATATTAGTTTCCTTCTTCTAAGAATCATTTGCTTTTTCTATGATTAAGTTATGATATAATGGATATGTTAAAAAGCATCGAGTAGAAGGAACAATAATGCAGGTGAAAACTAAATTCTTTCACAGGGAAGAGGGCCTTTTATAAAGTTTGGAAAATTACAGATAATCATGCCTTTTATCTACATATGTAAAAGAGCAGCATGCATGAATATATATATATATATATATATATATATGTGTGTGTGTGTGTGTGTGCGTGTGCATGTGACAAAGTGGAAAAGAATTTCTTGTGACATGTTTCATCATTTAGTACTTCATTAGACTAAATTTGTTATATTGGTGTAACTACACATGTGCACAGACTAAAATTCCTACCATCCCCCATCTGTCACAAGAAAACTTTTTTCACTTTGTTATACATTTTTCCTCAATGTTGTTCTTGACATACAAAAATATATATCATTAGAAGACAGGGGATATATATATATATATATATATATATATATATATATATATATATAGAATAAAAGTGGACATTGAAGTCAACATCCAGAAGTACCATATGAAATGCAATGTCTGTATGTGTGTGTGTCTGTGTTTGCGTGTGTGTAAAAGTGGAAAAGTTTTCTTGTGATGCATTTTGTCCTTTAGGACTTCATCTGACTTTGTTAAGTTGGTGCCACTACATGTGCAGACAAATTAATAAATTTGTGCACATGTGTAGTCTTACTAACATAACAAATTTAGTCTGATGAAGTCTTAAAAGGCAAAAACACATTACAAGAAAATTTATATATATATATATATATATATATATATATATATATATATATATATATATATATTTTTTTTACTCACCCAAGTAAGGCAATAATGACATTAAGATGCAAAGGGCTACTGATAGTGAAAGAAAATGAAATAACTTTACGAGTAATTGGACACCCAATCTCCTAAACAAAAACAAGGGATAAACATCTACTCCTTTTCAAAAGATGTTTTCTTTTCATCTTATTTTTATCACAGCATCCAAATTGTTTGACATTATATGACAGGTAAGCAAGCAACAGAAATCAGAAATAAAGAATAAAATTTTTAACAACCTATCTGACTATTTAGAAACCCTCTGTATTGAGTGGCTCTTGAGACTTGTACTGGATGAACAATAACATAAAAAAGTAATAAAAAACAGAAATAATAATATTAAGAAAAATAATATAATGATTTGCCACTTTGCCACAATAAGATGAACAATCTATGGATTATATAGTTGAACTTGTATCCGTCATTGTTATCTGCAAAATAGTTAATACAATATTCACTTGCAAAAAAATGTGGCTTTAAATAACCCATAACTGCTTGACAAGTGATAAAAAACAAATGAAACAATCAGTCAAAACTAAAGAGGTCCAATATTAAAGAAATAAAATAGTAGAACAAATGGCTTAATGTTTGATTCTAAGGTTTCTATCTAAATTCCTCTGTTTAGCATTTGTAAATTAGAATAGAGCCTTCCAGAATAGACTGATGCCAGTGTAAACACATCTCTAGTTTTGTGACAATTTATCTTCTTAAGCAGAACCACACTAAAATGCTTCGAAAGCATACAAAGCCTCTTAGTTTATTATTCTATACATCATTGCTTGATAGCAAGCTTGTAGGCTTCCATTTATTGTTATTGTTCATGTTGCCAGACAGCTGGAACACACATTAGTCAAAATTAAACAAGTTTGTCATTATTTACATTCCTTAAATTCAACAGATTTGTCTTTTTTAAATAAAAGACTGATCATCACAGGTATAAGTAGTTGAACTTGCACTTCATTATCAAAAGGAAAGATGCATCACTTAACCTTATATGTCAGTAACATAATCATGTTTTTTGTGATATTTCAGTTTTATTTAACTTCTCTTATTAGCCACAGATATATATTCTTTTAATCATTCCCCACCACAAGCAAGGCAATAAAGCCACTAAGATGCAGGAGTTAATGAGTATGAGAGAATATGAGAAACATTTATTATGGAGAGAATGTTAAACTTCTGCTGGATTTACCTTCTTTTTTTTTCTTTTTTTTTTTATAGCAGAAGAACCTGGCCACCTTCTTATAAATGTTTTGTTTCCAAGTATATATATATATATATATATAATTATTTTATTTTTAAAATATGATTCCATCGTGACACAGAAATTTATATGTTTCAAAACTGAAACTAAAATTGTAAATTTAATTATAAAAATTAAACTTTAAAAAAAGTATAATATTATGCTCTACAGTTTGTATCGAGCACTGTTTTAAAAATAAAAATAATTGCTAAAACACCAGATTATAAATCTTACTGTTCTTTCTGATTATTTTAATATATATATATATATATATATATATATATATATATATATATGATTGTGTACTTGGGCAGAAATCCTTTTTTCATGCAAATTTCATTAAAAATGACTTTTTATTCTATTTTTCTTGTTTGTGTTTTCTGGACATAAAGTGTTTAAAAACTATCCAACTGTTCTGTATATCCAATTGCTTTCAGCTATACTTTTTGCCATTATCAAGGATCATTTTTATTTTTACTTTTAAGTGAATGTATGCATTGTTTTATGTATGGATCTAGAGTTATAGGAATGTTTTATTTTCCAAACATGGTCAGCACATTGTGGCTGTGTTCATAGTTGTTATTATTGATATATATATATATATATATATATATATATATATATATATATATATATATATACAAGAAAAAACAGATCATAACACTGTCTTCTATCTTGCCATTTATTTTCTCACTGGTATTTAGATATTTTTAGATTATATTTTTCATAGATAAAGAGAGACAGAGACAGAAAAAAAGAAAGAAGTTCACAGAGAACAAATACACATTCATGTCTGTAACTATAAAATGTTATATACCAAGGAAACTAATAAAATGTTATATTTGACTGCAACGAAATCCCAGTAACTTTATAGGAGGAGAAATCTTGACATTTTCTTTTTCCCATCAATATCAAATGAGGTTTTATAATTTTTGAAGGCCAGCAACAATATATTCATTGCTTCTGAAACATACTTCAGCATTTAATTCAAAACATCCACAAACTCAAATTAAAAAGGATTCATCAGAAAATTTTGTGTCCATAAATAAAAGAAAGAAACAAAGCTAAAAAAACAGCCATGATGTTTCCAAGCATAACCGAATAGGCCTGGGCAGATGATTTCAAATTTTTTTTTTCTTGATCACTGAGGCACATATGTAAAAATGTGACAAAAGTTTTAACATTCAGAATTAATTTGCTGTAGGGCAAAATTCTTATTAAATTTAAAAACAATAACAAGAAAAACTGAAGCATTCTTTATTCTTTTTTGTTTCTGATAATCTTTATTTATTACATTTATATAAGAAGCACACTGTATTCTGTACTAGGTGCTGATTTGATTAAAACCAGAAATATATAATTGTTAACAGAATTTTCCTGATTATAGCGAAATCTTTCTCTTGCATTGGCCTGCAGAGTTCATCATGAGTTTTGGATGGCAATATCCCCCCACAAGGAATAATACGCCCCAGGATATTGAATATTTGCTTAGATGATTCAATCTGTGAAATCACAAGCCTTCAGGCTATCATATTTTCAAGTTATCTTTTGGGAAGACGTAGAAAAGACATGTTGGCACATTAAATATTTGTTACTCTTAACTAATTCTTTTACTAGATTTATATATAGGCTTGGAATTCAGCACGGGAATTGTACCTCATTGTTGTAAACATAGGAAGTAAACTTGGCATCTACAATGACATTGGAACCTTTCCCTAGTTGTTTATCAAAATTCAATTGGATTAGCTTTCTCAAGAATGTGTCCTTCTACTTAATATAATTTTTCTCGTGATGGAAATCTATTATATTGGATTTCAAACTGTTCACCTCAAGTTTTCAATAAAAATGACAATTTGGGGTAAATTGGAATAGACAGTCTAAAAAGAATGGTAAATATTTCATGTATTTGCATATTTACATCCATCATTCAGTTCTGTCTGTTTTGCAAAAAAAAAAAAAAAAATTATTCCTCTAATTTAAATTGAACAAATGCTGAATTTTACTTATATAAATTTGCATCTTACTTTTAATAAAATCTCTTTTCCTAAGGAAAGAGTGAATAATAGTATTTTCTGACTGTTTTTTAACGACTATATTGCCTTAATGTGGAAATGTTTGTAAAGATTAAAATTGTCAGTTTTAATTTTACTGTATGAGGAATTTTTAAGAATTTTATTTTGGTCAGTTTTTCTATCAAATCATTTAAGGATCTTTGTTGTGATCCCTTAATTGCCAAATGAAAGTGACAATACTATTTGATAAATGCCATGAAATGTTTTTAAAAGTTTCATTTGGCAACTAACAAATCACAATGCAAATTTCTTAGCAATCTTAATTTCTACAGAATTTTAAAATCTAGTTTAAATCTAATCTTAATTTGAAGTGCATTTAAAAGAGGTGTGGAAAAAGTAAACAGTTATTGGCATAGAAAGTGAATTTGGCATGCTGAGTTCAATTCCTCTTTGTTTCTTTCTTTCATGTCATGCTAATGCTTTTGGAAAAAAACATGAAGCCCTCTTCTTCCAGATTAAATGGTGGGGTAGACTGGGCTCACTTGAGGTGGCAATCAGTCTCGAAGAAGTAAAACCCTGAATTCAAAACCAGCCTGAAGATGGATAGTCTATGTCAGGCTGAGTCACCCTCGACACACCAATGCTACTATGGTGGCAGTACATGTGGTTATGGACCTGTGATGTTAAGTTAATTTGAAGTTATAAGTAGAAAAGTATCATTAATTATACATTTAACAGATACTAGTTTAAACCTGTGAAAATTTCATTGTTTTCCTATTTTAATATTCTGATGACTCATCAGTGATTGAGTAAAAGCTTATGGCAAATTCTACAATAAAATATCAGTAGAAATTCATCTATTTCATTGTTAAATATTTGAGCTTAACAACAAAATATTGCAATAATAATAATAAATAGGAATGTTGGTCATTATTTTGAGAGTGAGTATAAATGAAAAGATTTGAAATTGACAACTTATCCAACTCAGTTAAACAGCCATTATTTCTTTCTTTTATTTTCTCACTGAAACCAAATAATGTCTTTTCCCCTCTTACCACATGATCAGACCGGAATAGTCCATTATTTATGAGGTATTGGCAGGAGATATTAAACAATTCTATCTATTATTCTTTCTTTCATTTTCTCACTGAAACCAAGTAGTGTTTTTTTCCCATTTTTCCACATGATCAAAACAGAATAGTCCATTATTTATGAGGTATTGGCAGGAAATGTTAAATACTTCTATCTTCCCTTCTTTCATTTTCTCACTGAAACCAAGTATTGTCTTTTCCCCACTTTACAAGTGATCAAAACAGAATAGTCCATTATTTATGAGGTATTGGCAGGACATAATGGTCATGTAAACTAATGGGGGTAAAAACATAATTATAATCCGATTATGCACAAATTGAATAATTTTATTCAGTGAACCAAATAAACTAGCTAAAATGAACTTTGCAAATATGAAACCAGTTACATTTTAAAGCATTTAGAAGAATAGACATTCTCTAAACTTTTAAAATCCTTTAATTTATTGTGAAAAATATTACATTTTCAGACATTATTACATTACATTTTATTTACATTACAATTACATTTTATTATTTTATTACATAAAATTAAACAAGTTAAATATATTTTATAAAGTTGGCTGAAATACTGTAAACATGTTTTATCATAGGAAAAGAAAAACATGTTCAGTCTTCCCAAATATTTTAAATTGAATTGAGATCTCTTCATTAATAATATTTTAAAAGTCTTTTGTTCTAAGTGAATTTTTAACCTTCTTAAACACAGTTGTTAAATATAAATATTTCCATGATTGTATTACATTATCTGGATTTTATTTTATGACTTTTCTTTTCTGTATAATTTAGTTATTCTTAAATTACATATCAAATTGTCAAAAAATCAATAAAGAAATTAATTTTAAATGATGTTGTGAGTCTTTTGGATGGAGTTTTGCTAACAGAATTCTTAGTTTTAATGCTTTATATATGTGCAATTTAGTTTTCAAGCTAAACCGTCAAATGAAAAAATAAATGGTATAATTTCTCATTAAATATTTAAAGAATATTATTCTTAGAATAATGTTATAGACAAGCATATGGTTGCAAGAAAGAAATACAACAACAGTAGAAATAGATTTACATGATTTATTTCAATAGGAACGTGTGGTTTTGGTACAGCTACCTTGTGGTATAGTTCATAGGCCGGCTGCAGATCTGGGTTGATCTCTTATAGTAGTTCTCGCAGGTTGGCATGGCGCTACTGCTGCTGACTGCTCATTCTGACCGTGACAGGTCTCTTCCCTGGCCTCCTGTTGACAGCTGTTATATTTCACTGTGTGACCCTTTTTATGGCGTTTTTTATGGCTTAACAGGCTCGAAAAATGACACGAGTATAATTAGGAGGGAAGCATTTTTATTGGTCGAAAAATAGAAACACTTGAAAATATTATTTTATTTTTCAACTGGAACTTGTGCGTCGGGAATATGCGTAAATGACGATAATGGTCATTTTGTGACGGGGCTTTGTCCTGTTCACATCCGGTTCTCGCTCTTGAGTATGTTAGTTTATTTGCCTGCAAATCAGCTGAGATATGTCTTATTTTATTTTATAACAATAACATTTTGTGAAAAAATATGTCACATTTTAGAGAAACAATTAAATTCTTACATTTACCAGTATTATTAATTAATGCTTTATTTGATGCAAATATTCCTTCATTATTTCTGATAATTTTCATAATTATCATTTAATCTATACATTCAATGAATTACAAAGGTTATTATTGTTATCTCTAATTGGTAATGACTAGGCTTAAAAGGTTTTACTTGACAGAAGTATTCATTTTTGCTTCATGTTTTGCCAAGATTTTTGCCTCAGTTGAGCAATGACTTCTATCAAATTAAGGGAAGCTATATTTTGAAATTTTTTTCATGTGCTAGATTAAAATGAGTTTGAGTTTTATTTTGAAAGTGTGATGGACTGTAAGGCTGGAAGATACTATAGTATAAAGTTTGATGTTTAAACTCTTGGCTTTTCATATATTATTTTTTATTTCTATGAATTTCAATAGAATTGAAAAAAAAATTCTAATTTCTTTTTGTAATCTCTCAAAAGGAAAACTTTAGATATTTTGTTATTTATTGATATATTGAAAAAGAATAATAAATTTATTTAATCAATATTAGGCCTTGATTTCTATGATTATCATTTCTTCTAGTTTTTAAAAATTTAATAAGATTTATAGTTTTAATTTTTTTATTATCTGGAGGCTCTTTTGTATGAATTTGTTCAAAGTAAAACTTGTAAGAAAACGTGATTCTCAGGATTACTTTCAAATGAAATGTCCACATAGGAAATCACAAGGAAATAATGACATCATAGTTACAATTATCATGATCCCTTTAACTATTCTCCATTATAGAATAAATTGGATCAGAAAGAATGGGCCTGGTTTTGAGATAGAATTCAAATCTCTGTTTGTTTGTTATTTTATCTTAAAAATGGAAAAGGAAATTAACAATACTCATATAAAAAGTCAATCACCTTGTATCTTTGTTTGGATAATTATTCCAGTTTTAATGTTGTAATTATATCAAAGAATTCTTCTCCTGGTCATGTAATCTTTTTAGTCTGAAGAAAGAAAGAAAAAATCCTATTCTATTTTTTATTCTAGCCAGTTTCTGAATGTCTATGTATTTTTGAGGTTTTATGATCCCAGCTCTGGGGATTCATAAAATGACACTCAGTTTCAGGATTGTGTTTAATGGTTCTAAAAGCTTTGTTGCATTCCATTAAGAATAATGTGATTGGGAAATCCTATTGCTAATTGAATAAATGTGCCGGAGGGCTTGCATGAGGAAAACATCAACTGGCCAACTTTACTCCTTCATTTCTATTATCATCATTTTGTTGGGCTTTTTAAAATCTATGCAAATTACTTTCTATTCAACAGTGTTGTTCCCTGAGTGTAAAACCTCTGTCTTCTTTCTTTGTAATCAGAAAAAACAAAAACTTTAAAAAAAAAACAAACTATAGTTTTACAAGTTTTCATAAGACTAATCATTTGGCATTTTATGTGTTCAGCTTTGTAGGAAATGAAATATATAACTAGGAATTGATTTCAAGACAAATATTAAGAGTGACACCTAAAAGCTTTTCAAATTTGGCAAAAAATAGAAAGAATAAGAGGAAGAATATTAAACAAAAAAAAAAATTTTCTATTTTATTCTTTATTATTATAGAACAAAGGGAAGGCAAAAAATCAATACACATAAAAAAAAAGAAAGCTAAAATGTGAATTTTTAAAGATACAATAATTAATAATGGAAAACTTTCTGGCTAATATCACTTGCAAACAGGCATGTATTTTTAGTTGTTAGAAATTAATGTTTGAACATTAATTCTGCGACATTACAAACCAAGAGCACACGCATTTATATTCATCTTTTATTGAAAGATCAGTGAAAAATAAATTTCAATTAGCAACTGAAGCAAAGAGATGATATTAACCCACTTAGCAGGTTTGTTAAGAGCAAAGACAGATATAATTTCAGATCAGTTCTAAACCTTTATAAAAACATGATGGCAAAATTCTGTTTCAGTACATGATCTAAACTAAAACATTTACAGTTTTTAAATATCTTCATGAAAATCATGTGAAAAAATAAACCCACAATTACAAGATATAAAATTAGTTTAATGAATTATTCTGGTTCAGTATTGTTCCATGGCTTTAATAACTCATGTTCATTTTTTGAAAGTTTCATGAAGAATATCTAAGAAATTCTATGGAAATTGCTGTTTGTAGTAAAATCTTCATTATTTGTGATTTGTCTAACATTAATATTTTTGATAAATACAGTTTCTTTATATATATTTGAATCTGTCTATGTCACAAAAGAACAAACGTTAACTCTATTCAGATGAAGATATATCAAAGGCAAAAGGGATAGCGGAGGTAATGAGCTACCTACCTGATAAGCTTCGGTGAATGAATTTGGTGGGAAGGATGTTAAAAAGACAAACTTTACTACAACAGATAGAAAGTTGTGGAGAGCTATGATCGTCCATGTCCTAAAGGGACATTGCACATAGAAAAAGAAGATCCTTATTTTGGGTGTTATAGTCATAAAGTTTTTTTTATTGTTATTCAAGTGTTATATTTTTGGAATTTTAAACCAAATTCTTTAATGAATTGGCATAGATTGTTCTTAATCAGGGGATACTTTATATTAGTTATAATTCTTTTTAACTAATTTGTTCTTGCCATATTCTTTGGTTGATTCCACTCAGACAGATTATATGACTTATATATTGGAATCATGACTATTAGGCAAATGGCATACACTTTGCATACAGTCTGCTGCAAGACCAATGAAAATTCTTTTTTAAGATTTTATGTTTATTTCTTTTCTCATGTTGGTACCATCATACATTTGGTACTAATCCTAAAACATGCTAAAACATTCATACCACTGACCCAGGGAAACATTTTTTCTGACCAGTAATGAAAATGACTGTGTCTGGAGATTTGAAGAAAAGATGCGTATTTTACATTTGTGACTTGTGTCACAGATATTAATTTTTAGTCAACACTGGTGATGAAATTAGCGTTATCCCTATGTAACCAGAAAATAATTTAGCACCAGTTCTGTATAAACTCCAAGCAGCAAACAGTATAAAAATTGACACATATGGTGGAAAATCATATTTTGGAGTCACCACTTTGTTGTGGGTCAAATGTACCAGGAATATAAAAATCACTTGAAAAGAGTTAATAACTGCAACACTATATTTTGGCCCATTTTTTTGTTTCAGATGAAAATTTGAATATAAGAGGTTTTATTGATAATGTTCTAAATATATGCATATATTGGCATTTTAGTTCTATGTCACCTTCATCTTTTTATAAATATCATATCATTATGCATTATCTTGGTTTATTATAGTATCACATTTTTCCATATCAGTTTGTGTTGTCATGTTCTTTTCTTGTTTTTTTTCTTTTAATTAGGGAATATATTCAGTACTGTCTATATTTCTGAGATGAGGTATTGTGTACATTATTTACATTATTCAGACTATTGTCCTCATCTTTGTCACCATATTTATCACAACGTTTCGGCCATTGTATGCTCTGGCCTTCTTCAGGTGGTTGGAATGTCGAACTGAACCCTTTATTTTGCTGACATCTTTATCCTTGAGGACACATGGCACAGTGGATAAAGGTGTTGGTTAGATCCAGTACAGTGACAGAACCCAAAGAGTGTGAGTTCAATACCTGGTTAAGGCAGTGGAGGACTTTCAGAGGGAAAATTAACAGGGGATAACTGATAACTGACATCCATTAAAATATGGCACATGGAACTAGAACAGTCTACCCCAGTGAGCAAAATAAAGGGTTCAGTTCGACATTCCAACCACCTGAAGAAGGCTGGAGCATACAACGGCTGAAACGTGATAAATATGTCGACAAAGATGAGGACAATAGTCTGAATAATGTAAATAATGTATATTCAGTACTAGTAGTATCTGTGAAAATTTCACAGCTTTCCTGTTTGATTTTTCTTTTCTTTCTTTTTCTCACTGAAATCAAACATAATTTCTGATATGTCTTTTCCATCTTTACTTGTGATCAAAATGGAAGTGTCCATTATTTTTTAGGTCTTGGCAGGGCATTTTTTTCTTTCCTTCTTTCATTTTCTCACTGAAACCAAGTAGTGTCTCAGATATGTTTTTCTGTCTTTCTATGTGATCAAAATGGAACTGTCCATTATTTATGAGGTATTGGCAGGGAGTTTATGTTTTTTTTTCTCTCTCTCTTTCTTTTTTTTCATTTTCTCACTGATATCAAGTAGTGTCTCTGATATGTCTTCCGTCTTTCCACACAATCTAAATGAAACAGTCCATTATTTATAAGGTAGTGGCATGGTGTAACAGTCATGCTCAGTAAGTAATGGAAGGACAAGCAGAATTATAATAAAATGTTTGTTCCTAAATTAATGCTTATGTGCATTAGGCCATTATCCTTTAGGACAATCAGATGAGAAATTTTTGTACATATTATATGAATTTCTTCAACAAATAAAAAAGATTTAACTTGTAAATTCTATCTCTTTTTCCCTGATATTAAGGTAATTATATTCCATAACCAATATTAAATATGAATTAATAAATATATTAAAATTAAATTATTATTTTTCTATGTAAAATTTCAAATATTAACTGTTTTCAAGTGGGTGCTGAAAAGTTCTTGACCAGTCTGGTCCCCCAAAATCTGATCAATAATCAAACATCAGAAGTTAAAAAAGGAAATAATTCTTGATTTGGTCGAGAAGTTTTCAGGACCTCCATGCAAACATCTTTAAATGTCTTCTGCGATGTTTCTTAAGCTTAATCACCATGCCTTAGCTTTGGCTATAAATCCTTGGTACCATCTTCTGGGATAACACAAACACTTTTAAAATGTTACATTTTTACAAGAAGTTACATTTACCTTTTTAATCATTTAGTACTCATAAAATATTTAATAATCGTGGCTCTTCCCAATTTCAGGTAGGTTTATTAGGTTTTAGTAAATTTTGCCTTTTCATTGTCTCTCCTAATCACTGTCCCACCAAGTATCCACGCAAGCTGTCTGTTTCCATTTTCGTTAAACTTTGTCATTGTTCATATGTTTGGTTTATTGTATTCACCACATCCTTTTATAGAACTGCATTTCTGTTGCTTCAAGTTTCTTTGTCTGTGAGGAGATTGTCCAGCATACACTGTCATATAGGTAGACAGATATTATGTAATCATTCAGTAGTCTTTTCTTTGTTTCTGTAGTGAACTACTGCAGAGGGCAAAAAGGCCCAGGGTTGCATGCTAGAATAAAATAATTTACCTCCAGCACAAACAAAGATTCGAACATACCTCAAGTGTAAACTGTCCAAAGAAGAAAGAAATGGTGGCTTTGTGGGTTACATATTTAAAACATATAGATCCTGGAGTCAGATACTCTCTCACAAGATTATCTTTGTGCATATGTAAATTTTGGCTGTAAATGAATGATACATAAAAATTGGGAAAATGAGATGACAAGCAGAATGATTAACTGCTGTGTCAAACAGGCTACAAGTGTCATGGACAATAGAGTGTTTGAGAAGAAACTGATTGTTGGCATTGTTTGCAAGGAAAGAAACAAAAATTTTAAAGCCATTTTGCTACAAGATATTTCATCTCTTTGACCACTGGACCATTTCCATGAGGCAGTCCAGACCTTCTTCTGGTGGTCAAATTTCACACTAAAATCAAGTTCATTGATAGAAATGGTTGTACACTTTATATCTTCCTCGGGGAAGCATGCTTAGTGATGCGCATTCCCCCATGCTCCTGGATCACATCAAACCCCAAAAGCAGATCAAAGCCTAGCAATGTTCCATCCACAATCAAGACTTGAATGTTCACAGGTTGAGCATGACCAACATTCAATTTGACTGTGCCATTAACATCTTCGTCCCCTGGTGTCACCAAAGGTGGCATACAGATCTACTCACTGGTGTCTGTGAGTAGTCAGAGTATATAAGGGATATGCACTTCTATGAACATTTCAATGACTGATAGTGCGTTGCTTTGGGTGGAGACTGGCATTGATATCTCCTTCTCTGAACTATTTCCCCTGGCACTCAGACAAGATGTGTCCAACCTTGTTGCAATGAAAGCAACACACTTCATGGCATGATATGCACACCTGGTTATCTACCATTGCTTTTTTTGCTACAGTTTCTAATGATGAGATTGTCTAGCATTCACTGCCATATAGGAGGAGCAATATTATATTAAGTACTCTTTTTTTTTCTAAAAAGATTTTAATACTTTGCTTAGGTTTTGAAAAGCATATTTTACACTTTTTAGATATTTACATTTTTATTTAATACTTACTTTTCATAAATGATGAATAACTTTTAAATAACTGCAAGAAAAATTTTTCCTAATCACTGCCTTTTTAGTTTTGATAAGAAAGAATTTACTTCAAAGGAAAACTTGATATTTCTTTTTTAAAGATATAGACATTTTACTGTTTCATTATTCCTTAAGAGAAATATAGTTACCAAAGCCTTGGAAATTCTGATATAGTACTAAATCTTGGTAGTGGAATCTACTAAAATTTCACTAATGAGTGCTCTCGACCAAACTATGTAAAATGTCTATGATGACTCATGGCCAATTTTGCTTTCTGCCTGTTTGGTCAAATTATGCTCAGTTTTCTAACATCAAAAGTATATAAGCTTTTCATCATTTTCTGCCCTTTGTGATTTGATAGTCATTTAGGGCTAAAATGTGTTGGCTCATAAAAGCAATTTATCAAAATTATTTCTTTTTATTTTGACCAACTTGATGAATATAAAAAGTATAGAGGTCAAATGGAGACAAATAATATTGGCCAATACATTTCAATAAAAACATTGCCACAATATACTAAATTCATTGCCATTTTTGTTACTATTTATAGGTATATATACATTTCATTATGTCTAATATACATTTCATTATGCTTAATATTAATAATGGTAATCAAAACACCGGCATGAAAACTGATGTCATGTTCTTAAATAGCCTTATCAAGTCACTTCAACATGGTATAGTGGTTAGCAAGCTTGTATTGCTAGATCAATTATGACAGAATAGTGAATTTGATCTTCACTGGGTCTCCTATACTTTCAGCCATGTGCCACATCTAAATTACACTTTAAAAAATCACACTAAATAACCTCATCAGATCAAGACTTTCACATGGATGTCATGTATGGTATTAAACTCATTCAGAAATATCTCAACTGTCAGCTGTATACAACTGCTTTCTAAGATCAATGGTTAAAAATGGCTTTCAGTTTGTGAAGTCTGAGGGTCTTGGGAAAAAACATATTTCTTTGAACATTGTGGATTGGTGCTTCAAAATCATAAACAAAGAACTGTACCATGTAACAAATACCACATCATTTGAGGACTTTCAACAGCAGCAACAGCTAAAATGCAAAGCACATTTAACTTGAAGAGAAGATAATGATATAATCAAGATGTTAATGTTCCACACTAAATCAAATAAAAGGTTAAGAAGGAACCCCATCCCCATCAATCATGGAAAGAGAAATAACAGCTAATCTACGTGAAAAACCTTTTTTCCTGAATAAATTTTTTTAAGAGAAAGATTTTATAAATTTCAACCAAAAACAGTACTGACTGCTCAGTAAATGAAAGTGTCCTTGTGATCTTTTAGAAATAGTATCATGTAATGATGCTAGAATAGATTTTGCACTCAGTGTGAGATCCAAGAAACGAGGAACATCAACACATTAACCTAAGAGATGAGCTCTTAGCCACCAAGTGCAGATCTGCACCTCACAGGATGTCAGTGATTGACCATGAGGGGTAAACATGTAGTTAACCCAGATGTGTCTAGAATGTTCATAAGTAGGAAAAATATGACAAGTAGATAGACAAATACACAACCCAGAGAAAAAAGTTTCATACATATGTAAGAATATTCAAAGAAGGCTATAAATCTACACATCCACTGTCTGACAGTGAAGTCCAGAATGAAATAAACAGTAACATATAATAGATTCAGTATTGAATTTTCATTAGTATACCCTAACCTACACTATCAGCACATCTTTTATTCTGTAATGTTATAATTTTTAAAAAGTAATGACTGGATCCAGTGACTTGACACAAAGAGTTGTGAGTTCAATACCTGGCTACAGCCGAGTTGAACAAATCGTGGAGAGTTGAGTTAAAGGGATATAACTAATACTGACACATCTAAAAGAGGCTTGGCATGTGGAAGTAGACCAATTTACTCTGGTGGATATATAAAGGGTTCAGTTAGAAATTCCAATTACCTAAAGAAGGCCGGAGTGTACAATAACCGAAACGTTGTGAATATGGCAACGAAGATGGAGCCAACTGTCTGGACATTGTAAATAGTGTAAATAATGGTTTTATATCATAATTAATCTACAGTCTGATCTAATTATAACTTCTACTTGATTTATGTACCATGTCCTTTTAGGATGTTGGCAATTATGGTTTTCCATAACTTTCTATCTTTTGTAGCTCCAGCTAATGTTTGTCTTTTTACCATCCCAGTCCCTGTTCTGCCATCCATATACAAAAGCTTGTCAAGGTAGATTACTTGCTGTTTCTCTCTCTCAGTTATGCCTTCAGTATATCCTCTGAGTATTGAATTCTCCAATCCCTCTTTCCTCATGTTTCTTAGAAATTTCAACTATTTTCTTTCAGATTTTATGCATAAGCATGCCTTTTTGTTTCCATTTTTCTTACTTTCATATTCTATCCATGCATTCCCGGCATCCTTCTGTAGAACCACATTTCTATTACCTCAAGACTCTTCTTCATTTATGAGCAGATTGACTAATGTTAACTGCCATATAGAAGGATTAATATTATATAAAAGTTAAGTATGATTTTCTTTGTTTCTAATTGTTGTGGCCTTGTTAGGGCCAGACATAAAAACACAAAAGAGGAATTAAGTTAAACAAATATATTAACATAAACAGCAATAGAAACATACAAATGAGAGTGTTAGAGCAAGAATGTTCAGTCCGACTGTCAGAGCTGACTGCTGGAAACTTCTCTCTCCAAAAGGCAATACCTGCTCCTATTTATAGCTGGGAGAGTCTATGCACATGTCAAATATTAACCCTTTGGAGATGGAGTCTCATTTGGAGTTTCAGTGCCAAGAAGCTGGAGCCTTTTTCACAAGCCCTCACATAGAACACAAACAAAATTGATATAAAATCACAGAACAAAGCAAACTATCATAGAAACTAACATTGAAAAACCCAGATTTGTAAATCTCAAGGTTTGTATTATCAGGCTGTTGGATCTGCCCAGTTGTCTTCTTTGTTATTTGACTTTTTGGATGATAGATTGGCCCTGGGTTATCTCCTAAGACTTAAAATCTTATTTCAGTGTAAAACATTTCAAGAAAGTTAAGATCACAGCCTCCAATCTGAAACACAGGAAATGAAAAGAAGCAGTAATTTAAACAATTAATGGATTTTTAATTCTGATAATATTTCTTGTTAAGATTATTTTAGTTGGTACACATGTTTCTGTAGACATCCAGGTTTATTTACAAACAGTGAAATTAATGTTTGCTAATTTCTTAAGGTTTCTAAACCTTGTTTAAGTAATTATTTTTCTCAGTATTAATAAAATGATTATTTAAATAGTGATAAAAAATAATTGCTTGTTAAAATGTTACCATTTATAAAAAATATAGGATCAAATAATAGATTGAAATTAAAAACTTGCCACAGACTGAAGATGTTTTACCTTTACTTACATAAAGACAATGGCAGACTGGGCTACCAGGATAGCAGGAAGTTTCCTGGTGGGCCCCAAAGTGATGGTCCTCATTGTGTAGATGCTGGGAAGATTTAAATAAGGCTTCTTGGATGCTATAATTACTTTCAGTAGATAATAGATATCCTTAGTTTTACATTTTGGGATTCAGTGGGTCCTTTTGACTAGACTCTTTTACAAGTTATCCCGCTAGAAATTTTCAACCCAGTCCACCACTGCATACAAGTTACAGAGCTGGATTACATGATTGACTGATTCATATTTGATGGCTTATCAACCCTTTGTAGGTTATTTAAAGCCAGAAAATATTTTTAGATTGTAAGAATTTTTTTGATTTGGGAGATAATAATAGTTTAGTGGTACAAGTTGAACTAATTAACCCATATCTCAGGTAAGAAGTGATGGCTTCATACCTATCCCAAGGGTATTTTCATGTAAGTGAATATAACAAACGCAACTAGAATTGGAAATTTGATTTCTAGTTAACAATTCTGAGCCATTATACATTACACCACCCACACATCCAAGCTTACAGCACCTGGTATTTCCAAGCGGTCACCCATCTAGGTACTGACCAGGCTTAATATTGCTTAACTTCAATGATCATACAGGAACTAATGTTTCAACATGGATTGCAGTAAATACAGTAATGTTGCAAAATAAAGTATGTATGAACAATATTTATCCATTATGTTAATACATTTATATAACTTTGTTTGAAGATCAACAAAAGTTTTTGTTAAGGACTTTTTAAAATTTATTTTACTATATGTTGGGTTGTTTCCCTCATTTACAGAATATATTTAAATATAAAATTATTCAATTTGTTATTTTCAACCTTGGCTTGAACAGATTACTGTTTTCTAGGACTCTTTTACAACAATTGTGGGTACTTCTGTAAGAATTAAGGTCCAGACTACACAGCTCCTTGTGATAGATTTTGAAGTAGCATTTCTGATGAGCTATGACTGCAGCAAATTAAGGGGTGAACCAGGGCTGACTGTTTTTTTTTCTGGAATTTTTGGTGGGGTATAAAACACTCCAATCCAAAAAGGATTCATTTGGAGATTAGGGCAGCAGTTTTGGAGGCAACATGTTTGAAGAAGGTTGGGAGAGTATTTTCTGTCATATAGGACTGAAAACTCTCCCACACTGCCTCTGAATTGCAGAAAAAAACATTCTATTGAAATGTGAATCAGGGGATACCATTGGTTTGGAGTCAGTCTGAACACTGACTAAGGAATGATCTGTCATGCCAATGGGGGCTAGAGTTTTTGCTGAGCATTTGTCAGAGCAGGAGGTTAGAAAAAGGTTGAATAGGTTCACCTGCTGTCTTGTTGCATCCGGGATGGGTGGGTTCATCAATGATCTGGGTTAATTCATATGCATTGAGAATTATATATATATATATATATATATATATATATATATATATATATTTCATCAGGTTTTCCAACAAAGCTTTCATCAGATTATGACTGTAGGATTAGATATGGTTTTGAGACAGAAACATCATCACTATGAAACAAGAACACAGCAACAATATTTAATCTTTGTTGTTTTTGTATCATAATGTAGGAATACCATATCCATGCAGATGTAGCCTCTCTCTGATGTTGACATCTCTTTATAAATTTCCTCTTGTGATATAAGCAATCTAAATATTTGGGTCTTATTGGCAATAAAACCTCAACATCTCACTTCAGTAGAAAATATATTTTTTATACAGCCGAGTCTCCAACATTCTTTTAATTCATTTTCATATTTTCCACTATGTGTCTTAATAGTATTATCATAAACTATCTTTTTAGTTATAAGTATTCACTATTTTCTTTGCATATACATGTTTTATTTTTCACAATATAACTTTCATTTTATTTTCTGATATCAGATCGCCATATTTATATTTTAGTTTAACATACTTCTTATGTTCAAATCGCATTGATATTTATTTTTAAATTTTATTATATATTTATTATATATTTATTATATATTTATTATTTTTCCTAAACACAACAATTGGGAAAGTTATGACTCCATCTCTTACCCCCCAGCTATAGGTAAAATAGGGCAGATTTTATGGCACCAGTCTAAGAAAAAAGGACAACTCTAAATACAAAACCTCCAACTATATGTTAAATAGCCTTATCATCTTTTGTTTGTTCAGCCATGTACTGTATACCACCAGATTTGTAATAAATATTTTGCTAATGTAATGCTCTGTTGTAAGGAATCTAGCAATTTCGAATGTTTTCAATAATCATGAGACATTTGAACAAGTTTTGCCTTCTTATCATTGCTGAAACATGTTTTACAGTTTAGGTTGCATAAGAATTTTAATGGTGGCAATGAAGCTATTTTATCAAAATGGCTGCCATTTATTTACTGTTGTTCAGAACTGCATGTTGTTGGACATGACTTCGCATGTCAGCATTACCAAACTTTTAGCTGTTAAATTTAAATACATGCACACAATACGAAAATATATATTTTTTTTAATGTGACTTTCATAAAAAGTTGGAATACTATGTATATATTTACTCCCATATCCATAAAGAGTAAGTTAAACCATGTGCTGGAGAAAAGTTTTTGTAATTGAATCTGATCGTGTAGTTTCAAATCTCAGAAATAATAACATTTTCTGCTAGTTTTAGAAAAGGTAATGGGCCATGAACCTCCTGCCCATATAAACATTTATATGACCACAAATAAAAGGGAAACTCAATAGAAAAACCTTGTTGAAGACAGAGAAAAATTACTGTTGTAATTGTCACTGAAAGGCAAATAAAAATTGGTTCTGGAGAGAAGACAAGTATAGCTACACTGCTTGCTCAAGCTTATAGCAACATCATCATTAACAGTAGGACATCAGAAACCCTGCAGTTTTAAAGTAATTACTACATTGGCAACTGCATACAAAAAGCAAATATCATGAAAGAAGTATTTTTTAGAAACTAGATTAGGTTTACATCTCAGTGTACAATCATCTACTTTATTTGTAAAAATTTTGCATTATATGCTCACTGATATGTATTACAACTATGGCGTTCAATGTGGTATCATAATAACAATTATCTAAAGTAATAGTTGAAGTCTTATTCTAATATAAAGTTAATGTTTTTTTGAAATCATCCAACTTTTTTATCTCTTATAACAATTGATGCAATAACCATGCAATTCATTATAGCTATTTTCACTTGTCTGATACAAAGTTCCATTTGAATGTAATATAACCTCTTAAATATATTTATTAATTTGAGAAAAGGTCTTGAAACATTTTTGACATGATCAATTTGAGGATACTTTTTCAACACTTACGGTAAAATAATCATTCATCTTTACATCCTAATGTTTTTTGCTTTCTTTGTAGATTATTTAGTGAGTAAATTTTGCATTGATTTTTACCATTTTAAAATAATTTTCAGTCAGATCCATATCAGACACTGTATGAATTCAAAAAAAGCTCTTCAGCAATGGAAGTGTCAAGAAATACTTGTTCTGTTTATGTAAATGATGCTTTAAGCATCCAGACATGCCAATAATGGTTTGACTAGTTTTGAAAGGGGACTTTTCTTCTCTTGAAGATTTCTTGCAATCTGGACAACAATGTTCTGATCATATTGAGTTTCTGCAAAGCATAGTTGAGGAAAATTCTCAGTAGACTGCATGGGAATTAGCAAAACTGTTGAATACAAGTTACATTTTGATCATAAAATTCCTTCATGAACTCAGAAAAATGTGTAAACTTAGTCAATGGGTCCATTATCATGGTCTTAGTTTAATCAAAGAGATGATACCCTCAGCTTGTCATTAGAGAGTAAACTTTTTACTGAATTATTACCAGTGAGAAAAACGGTTTCCTTGTAACTTTATTAAACAAAAATGACAATAGTTAGCACTCACTGAAAAAGGAGGATCCATTCCTAAAGCTGGACTACATTTGAAAAAGTTATGCTTTGTGTTTAGCAGAATATGAAGTGTGTTGTCTATTATGAAGTGCTAAACTAAAATTAAAAAAAAATTAATGCCTAAATATATTGATATCTGGTGGAAACATTTTGTAAATATTTTCTGAAAAAGTGCCAATCGTTGGTTAATCATGAGGGCATATTGTTCTTACATGATAATGCAAGACCTCATATTGTCTAGAAACGATCATGGCATAAAATACGGAAGTTTTGCTACCTCTTACTTAACTTCCTGACTTTGCTACCTCTGGCTGTCAACTTTTCAGATCACTGAAGCATTTTTAGACAGAAAAATGTTTAATAATGGTGAATAGGTTAAAACTGATAATGAGTTCTTTGAATTGAAACCTGAAGAATTTTATGCCAGCAATAAATGTGCATATTTTAGTATGAGAGAACAAATGAAACAAGTACTGCTGGTGAGGTGAAAGGAAAAGAAGACAAGAATTGTAAAGATAAAATTGTATTGCTGATACAGAGGATATGACTGGGATCTCCCTTTGTTGGTAAAGCGAAGCTACTTCAAAGAAGTAGATAGATGGTAGGGCCTAGAATTGATCCATATGTCAGGTTGGTTAATTGAGGTCACTGGAGGTGACATTGCAATTTTACTTAAAATGTTGTGAGCGGCATTCTTAAAAACAGATAAGGGGGATCATGACTCATTTTTTTTTTCAAGATTTTGTCCTAGCAGCAATATTTGTGATTAGCTCCTCTTAAATTGTATTTTTGTTTTTTTTGAGGGATTTGTTTTATGAGCTGGATGTGATTCTTGGAGCCCCTGTATTAAAGATGGCTTTTTTATTTTTAGTTTTTCTTTCCTATCCAGCCAACATGCAGAGTGAATCAGAAAGAGATCTAATTTGAAGCAGAGTATGATATCCCTGAAGGATAAACATTTTGCCAGATAGATGGGATTATATTAATGATAATGAGAAAAAATATTATCTTGATTAAATATATCATTTAAGACCAATGAAGCATTTGATTCTTTTCCATCTTTAAATGACAGTGTTTTCTTTCCAACCTAATTGTTTTAAAATTAAAACAATTGAAAATCAGCTACTTTTGAAGGTAGTACTAATGAGTTTTGCTTCTGTGCTTTAGTAAACTTGAACTTTAACTAAATGGTTGCTTTTTTTGATCTTGCATGGTCATTGATTTATTTACTTTACAACACTTGTTACATCAAAATCAAGAATATTTTTTAAATAAGCTACAATAAAGGTGTTCTAAATTCTGATTTGCCTTTCATAACTTGAATGTACCAAAGAAAATAGGTAAAATAGGAGAGAAATATTTTCCCCCTCCAGCACACACTGTATTTATAAAATGCATCTATATTTTCTGGTTGATTAGGTTTGTTGTGGTTTACCTAGTGCATTGTGATTTTTAACAATCTAATTTGAGTGTACACCAAAACAAGTTTTACGCATCATTACAGCCAATCTTCAAACTAAGAAATCCATTATTATCAAGCATTCTAAAAAGGAAACAGGTGTTTGTGACTCCTTTGTTAAAGTTAAAAGTTAAAACATTGAGCCTGAAAATTGATTTAGTGCCTTAAGATCAAAGATCTGCATTTGGTGGATATCTAATTAAAAATGGTATTGTAGATTTATTCACATTAATTTCTCACATGTGGTATCACATGCATTGCAGACTTAGTAGCCATGGTATATTTAGCATGGTATATTTAGTAGCCATGGTATATTTAGCCCATCCTTCTTCAGGCTGGTTTAGAATTCAGAGTTTTCATCAGAGGGAATTTGTGTGAAAGGAAATATCATGGTATTGGTCAGAAGTTGAACTCAGCTCAACAATTTCTTTTTCTGAGTCAGTAACTGTTAAAATTTAGCCTCTAGCTGGGGTGGGATAAGACATCAATTCATACTTTCCGAATCACTTAACCGTACAATGTAGCCTATAGCTGGGGGCTGTGGAGAAGGGAGGTGGGGATAAAAAATGGATTCATAATTTTTGCAAGGGAAATTTGCGTGAAAATGAATGCAGTTTGCTTGGCTAGAATTTGAACTCAACTTGATTGTTTCTTTTTCTGAGTCAGTAACCATACAATTTAATCTATAACTTGTGGGTAAGAAATAGATTCATAATTTTTGCAAGGGAAATTTGTGTGAAAATGAATGCAGTTTGCTTGGCTAGAATTTGAACTCAACTTGACAATTTCCCTTCTTGAGCTTGTAACCATACAATTTAACCCATTGCTGGGGTGGTATAAGAAATGGATTCATATACTTTGCTCAAGGGTATTTGTGCGAAAGTTAATGTGACACACTTGGCCAGAATTTGAACTCGGCTTGCCAACTTCTCCTTCTGAGTCAGTAACCATTACAATATCGGCTCACATAATTTACAATGATGCCGTATATTCATAGCCTAGATATTCACCCATAGGTCAGCATTATTTCAAGATTTCATCTGAGACTCTGTAATGCTTTTTCAAAAAGAAACTGAGATAGATAAATCACATGCAGTTAGTTTCCAGGTCAAATCAAAAGTAAATTTATCCGACGTGACAAGTTCAGTTTTAATACTGTCAATTATCATCATCTAAAAGTCGATGAAATATCCTATCAGCAATGAACTTGAAGTTACATTTTGGCTACAGTGAGTTCTAGGTGTCAGAAACTAATATTAAACAATAATTTTTCTCAACTGTTGTAAAGAAAAAAGAAGAGAAACATCAATAAAAGATATTATTTCCTTTTATGTGCAATTTTTATTTCGCACATTATCCTTTCTTGTAGTAAATCAATGTCCAAACCCTTCTGCTCATTGTGAAATTGTTTTTTTCTTATTCCTTGAGAAAAGAATTACCCAGGGGATGACCAAGAGTGAGTTCAGTTAATGAGAAATCAGTGTAAAGAGTCTTTACTCTCACACATGGGCCAGTTGCCAACTTCAAGAAAACCTAGCATCTTACTGGAATCTACTTTAGGTGATCAGTGTGGTAAAAAAAATATATAAAGAGGTTCAAATTTTACCAGGAGAGAAAAATGTTTTTAAGTAATCTATCTATCTATCTATCTATCTATCTATCTATCTATCTATCTATCCCAGTCTGCTCATATCTATCACAGTCTGGTGATATCTATATATCTATTGCAATCTCTTCATATCTATATATCTATTTATCAATATATCTATTGCAATCTGATCATATCTATCTATCAATTTCAGTCTGTTCATATCTGTCTATCTATTGCAGTCTGGTGATATTTATATAGCTATTGCAATCTGTTCATATCTATCTATCACAGTCTGTTCATATCTATCTATCTATCTATCTATCTATCTATCTATCTATCTATCTATCTATCTATCTATTGCAGTCTGTTTGTATCTGTCTATTCCAGTCTTCATGGTAAACAATGTTTTGTAAAAAAATGTTTTTTTTTGTTTTTAACAGCAAAAAATAAATTCTTAGGATTTCTTACTCTTGAGTATGCAATATACAACTGGCTGTGCATAAATATTTCTTTCTGGAGCAAAATACCAACTTTCTGATGTGTTTGGCCTTGTGATTTGTTTATAATTCTCACAAATGCAGGGTGAACAGGAATCTAGATTCTTGTATATATAAAATCTAAAAGAAAATTTATGCCAAAAACAATATTGTATTTTTATTAAATAAGTATTTGTTATTTTAATCATTGAATTGCTTTTAAAATAGTAGGTGTATTTTGTATGTTAACTAATAAAACTTTAAATTTTTTTGAAAAAGATTAATGAATATTTATTATACTAAGCTATGGCCCCTTACCTGTTTGCACATCTCTCCAAAATTTGGTTTCAATCAGTCAATGTATGGCCATTTTAGAGGGTGTGATGGATGGATGAACAAACTTTTTATATTATATTTAGATAAATTAATTAAGATCTGATCAGCATTGTAGTGTCATTATGCTTCTGGGTTAATTAATGCCCAATGTTTCCTTATAAGGAAATGGCAAATAATAGTTTTACCAATATAGAACTTCTTGACATTATATGCTACACAACCAAGATAAGATCAACATATTAGTTTCATTTGCTCTATTCAGCAATGCTTGTATTATTTAATGAATTACTGATATTCTTATTGTAATATCTTATGTTTCAGATGTTACACCATTTATTTTCTCAAGCACATGAACAAACAATAATACTTGTCACAATACTTGTTGTATATAGTATAAAAATAATGTGCTTAATTCCTAAAAGATTTCAAGTTCTTTAGCCAGAGAATTGCTTCTGTCATGCAATAGACAATGATAACTGCTTACAATAACACTGAGCTGATTATCAGTGAAACCTCAATATCACAGAGATGGCAACCTATAGATTTCATCTATTCAAGAGTTTGGCATTTTGGGCATTATGTTAAAAGCACAGTGTAGCCTTATAAAGTTATATTATTTCAAAAAATATTTGAGAACTGTTTCACTTACATCTGCAAAAGAGAAAAAAATATTAATGACACTTATAAATAGGATTAAAAAACAAAAAGAATAATCTCCCATAAATAATCAAACTATAAAATACTGTTTCCAAAACCGTCTATTTAATGTCACTGGGCTATAAAGAAAAAAAATATTGAATAATTTCTGAGATAAGGATTTGCCAATGTCTTGAAAATGGAAATAAATTAAAGAAAAGTTCTTGTTTTCTAAAATAGTTTTAATTTTCTAACTTATAAGCAACATTTTCTAATTTTTTTTCTGAAATGCAAATTTCTTTTCATACTTACATTGCAGTATATTTTTACCATATATTATTTTTAAAATCTGCAATGGTTTTAAAAATATTTCTTTCCTAATTTCTGAAGGCTATTGCTGATAAACTGATTATCTGCCCTTGCTATCTGATAACCTTATCATCTAATAGTATGCTTTGAATGTGATTCATTGATCCTTCATTTTTTAAAGTAAATATTATTAATATAATTCTTCTCATACCTATGTTATTAATGATGTTACTTTTCATATTTACCTTATAGGCTTCTTTACAAAGAGATGCATTTTTTCTCTCAAAAGAATTTTTCAATATTAGCTTTTATCTATGCCTTTTATTATGAAGCCTTAGTTTCTTCAGAATATCCTATTTGCTTCTGGAATATTCTTCTTCATAAGCAGGTTAAAGTGGATTTGGGTGGGAAATTTCCTAACTTTTGGAAATAAATTTAGTCATTGGCATTTTTATAGTATGTTGCTGATAATGATTAATCTCAAAATCAAACTTGGTTCACATTTGAAGAAACTATAAATTGTACTTGATTTTTAAACTTTTGCTTATGCATGAATATTAGTCATTTAAGAATATATTTTCAGATAGGATTTCATGTTTATGAACCAAATTTTTTTTTCTTTGAAATATTTTTCAGAGAATCAGTAAAAGTGTTTTCTAGCTTCTGTTTAAAATGTTATATTTAGTTTCCTTTATATTTTTCCTGAAAAAAAAAAATTAACAGAAAATTTTCAAAAAGTAAGACAGAAATGAACTAATTTTCATTATTATGTCCATTCTGATTGGCAGGTATTCATAAAAAATGAATACCTATGATTCGAACAAAAATAAATATTTAAAAGGCAAGATAATTACATCTCAGAAACCGTCCATATTTTAAGTACCATCAGTTGTTTGAACATATGTCCTTGTTGTTTTTATTTTGTTTATTTTAACATATAAGTTCAAATTAGAATTTTATGTTTGCTGATGTTGAGAAAAATAAATCTAGAATTATAAAAGTCATCAAGAAAAATTTAAAAAATATTTCTTCTGTAAGAATGTAAAAGCTTTTCATAACCAATAATTGGTGCTGCTTTGTTTGAGTTAATAGGAAATCCATTGAATATAAAGAACTGACTGAACATAAAAAAAAGAAGGAAGAATAGATTAACAATCATTAAATCTGAAATGCAATAAAATTTGTAAACGAGAACAGTAAATTTCTGTAGCAAATGTGCAAAATAAATCCCATTTTTGAATCGGAACATTAAAAATGATATCTTATTTTACTTGAAGGCATATTACATTTATTGCATTAATATTTCCTTCAATGTAATCAGAGATTGAATTGCTTTTAATCTTCATGCTTTTGAATCAAAAGAAAATTCTGATCATCCCAACATCTCGATAGCAAAAGTTAAATCTTCTGATATTTTCCATTAGATGCATTTGTCATTTGCAAAGAATTAAGCCATCCATCCAATTAATAATTTCCATTTCTCAATTCCTTTCACTTGAAATCTAATGGCCAGTGTCATGGCTTCATCTGCTAGCAGCTTTCTGACAGGAAGTCTTCTAGGGAGTACCTATATCTGTCACATCTTCCCATTCCAGCATGCAAGGCTGCCATGATTTCATGCATTACAGTCGAGGTAATATATTAATTATGTAAGCATAAAGTAAGTATAGAGTATTGTATCATTCAAAGTACATTAATGTCATCAACAGCTGCAGTTTGCTCGGACTGCCCTCATTCCCATCTATCTTCCAGGTTTTATGCATTCCATGTCCTTGTCATCTATAACCCCTGGCTGCACTACCCTGCTCCCTGTCTCACTAAGCACCACCACCATCACCACCATGAATATCACCTTCTCTGAAGGCTACTTCCTTTACCTTTTCCAAACGTACATTAATGGACAGACATCTCCATTTATTATGCTAAGTGAAATGCCTGTGCCTTCTCACTTGTCTCAAAAGTCTAACCTCTTCCTTCAGATTATGATTCTCATATGGGCTCTGTTGTGAGTCACAAACTGTTTTATAAAATTGCACACAGATTAACTAATGTCATTTAATCTTGTCATTGTAAGAAAAGATCAAAGTCATCTTATCTAATTAATAATTATTTCTGTTTGTCTTATGAGAGACTCTTTATTAATATTATTAATATTATTATTATTATTATTATTACTATTATTATTATTGTCTAGAGTTTCAGGAAATAGTAATAGTTGGAAGAAGGGCTAGAATAAAATCAAAGTATCAAATTCATATAGATAATATCAGGCATACTGTTGGGTTTTATGAAAATGGGCTAAAAATGTCTCAAGTTGGCCAAAAATGTATCTCATATTCAGTCAGATTATAGGAATGCACAGGTCTGACAACTTTTCAGTGCCTCTCATAAGCTATTATTTGAAATATGAATAAATTTATTTTGTGAAGTTATTTTGCTCTTGGACTTTACATAGCGATGACATGTATATATATATATATATATATATATATATATATATATATATATATATATATATATATATACATAATTTTCAATAATATCATGAAATAACAGAATTTTTTAAATAAATATTTATTTTAAAAAATGCAGTTTCATGAACACCTGGTTTAAAAATCAGAAGAAATCTGGGTTAATTTTTATAAACTACATGCAAGACATCAAAATGAAAGTAAGTCTAGTTAAAATATAAAAAATTAGAAATTTTAAGATGAGTCACTTTTTTTTGCAGAAATCAAGAAAAAAGGACCACAGATAAAAATTAGTTTTCAGTATACTTGTATAAATAAAATGAATAAAAAACATTTTAAGAGAATATGTGCTCACTTAGGCTACTAATTATTTTAGCTTTAGCTCATGATAAACCTTTAATTGGTATTCTAGGTCAAGAGGCTTGGTAGATATAATTATCAATAGCCATAAATAACCTTGGTTTTCTGTTGCCTTCTCCACAGTGATTTTATTGAGACATCACCTCATCAAGTTTATTTACTCATCAAGTGTCCTCTTCCTTTTGATATTACTTATTTTTCATCCTACAGAATTGCTAACCACTACCTTATTTGCAATAAATTAGTGAGCCCGACAAAAGACTTTGTGTATATATATTTAAGTTTCATCTTAGTTAATGTTATAAGCAATTTAAAAAAAAATACAATTGTAAACAGTTGGCAGAACAAGGATTAGAAAAGACAGCAAAAAGACAAACCTTACTAAGAACTACAAATGTCAGAGACTTGTGGAGAGCCATGATCTATCTCCTGGGGGGGACCTCAGAGCCATGGAATGTAAAAACAGGCTTCAAAGAATTATGAAGCGCACAAGGAATGGCTAGATGGTGGGAGGTATATGGGTGATTGAACTTTGAGTAGTGGTAAATATGAGTCTCTTACATTCTCACAAGGAGGAGATTGAACATTCAATGAAGTGAGTCATTATGTGCCATGCATGATACACGCATAAGCGATCATGTATCCTTCAATACATGTCTGATGAGGCAGATTTTTCCCACAGGAGGTTGCAATTTTTCTCTATGGTAAACCAGTTGCCATCCAAAGCTATAGAAGGAGGTACAATGGAGTAATGGATAACAGCTTGGATTGAGGAATCGGAGAGTCGAGTTTGAATTCCAATCAAATCCATTACATTCACTTACGTGTTAATACCCTTGGGAAAGTTATGAATCCTCTTCTTCTCCTTCCACCTATGGGTAAATTAGCAGAACACAACCATCCATGGATGGCAGTAATTTAATGTTCAACGTTAAAAAAGCACTTATTTTAAATATGGAAAGTTTAGTCACATATAATTATCAGATTTTACTAACATAAGTTTATATTAGAAAATATTATGATTACCTCTGATGACAATGCCATTGTTTTGGCTACTAGTAGATATACAGATGTACAAAATTAAACTTTTAGTGCAAATATGTATCTTTATTTAATTGAATGATATCCAGAAAACTATGTAAAATAATATCTTCATTATTTTTAATGATGCATCCAATTCTTGTTATGTAATATTTTGCAATCATAACAGTTTTTTTACACCATATCCCATCAGGATGTAAGTGATAATGACTCTCTAAAATTTTCTGTCTTTCGCTGCTCTAAACAATATTTACTTTTTTCCTGTCATTTCTACTACCTGATCTGACATCAGTTTAAACAAACTTGTTAGGTAGATTTATTAGGCATTTTGCTCTGTCCCTCCCGTTTTCAATGTTTTATGTGTGTATCAAATTCTCAAAGCCCTCTTTCCTAATTATATGTCATACAAATTTCAACTCTCTCTTTCTGATTCTAAGTATGAGTTTATGAATAACTATGGTCATGGTACAATGGTGTGCACCTCCAAAAGTCTAGGCAACCAGAGCTTGGAAGCTGATCTCTCCTCTGACCTAACAGATCAGCGAGAGAAAAACTGGCTGGTTTCAATTAATGCCTCAAAAACCAAACTAGTGTCATTCCATCATCATCAAATTGAATTTCCACATATTTTAATGTGCAAGGTCTTGTGTCTTGAGCACCTATTGCAACTTAAGATCAATCCAAACCTCAACTGGAACTCATGCATATGATCCATTACCAAAGATACTAGAAAAATGCTAGGCTCACTGCACTGCTTCAGTAAGTACCTGAATCCACCTGCTTTCCTCTAAGAGCCAGATCAAACCAAAACTAGATTAATGTTGCCATATTTGGGCAGGATCTAACCTTTATTCACTTTCCAGGCTAGATAGTTCAAAAGCCTTTCCATGTCCTCATGGGTGATGAATTATTTTCCACCCTATGAATCCTTTCCCATAGGAAATGCTGCAAGCCTTTCACTGCTTTATTGCAATTTTCATGGAAAGTGTTCAGAAGAACTATATTCTTTAGTTCCACCAATTCTAACCTTCATGGCTAAAACTTGTCACATACATTGTAGTGAACCACCTTCATTCCCTTCATATTCTATTGGTGAGATGTAAGTTTTACTTGAGCAACTTCTTCCCATGAAATGTTGCTTTGTAAACCAACTCCCAAGAGGATGCTTCCCTGATCACTACTATGTTAACCTGTTCTATGACCAACTGTTATCTTCTCCATAAACTGTGCCTCTTACTCTGTAACCCTTTTCCTCGAGTGGCTCTTGACCTTATACAGAGAACGTAACTGTAAAAAATTCAAAAAACAAATTATGTGTTTGTTTTGTTTACATTTTCCTCTAAAGTTCCTTGTTCTTCATATTATTCATCCATGATATTCTCAACATCTTTCAGTAGAACCAATCTCTGTTGACTCATGTTTCCTCTTCATCTATGAGGAAATTGTTCAGCATTCATTGCATTGCTCTGTAGGAGGATTTGATATTACATAGCAGTTCAGGACTCATTTTTTTTTGTTTCTAACAAAATTTTCCTGTTTCTTAATACTTTAGCTTTTGGAAAACATCTTTTACTATTTCAGTACACCTTAGGATTTTTTATTTTTTCTCAAATAGTTGAATTTCTGTACATGCTTGATTTTAATGCCTTCAGTTCATAGCTCATACCACTTGTTTATTTTGTGATAATTCGGCAGTCTTACTTATATTTTAGATGTTTGTCTTACTTATATTTTAGATGTTTTTTATAGATACAAATATTTAAGTAAATGCTCTGTTTATAATAAACAGTATTAAATAACATTTACTGGCCTGAATGTCTGAGAAATTTTATTCAGAGGACAAATATTTTCTATGAAAATTTTCTCGGACATTCATGCTGGTAAATGTTATTTAATACTGTTTATTATAAACAGAGCATTTATTTAAATATTTGTATCTACTATGAATGTTAAACATAAAATGTCTTAAAATAATTGTCGGACTTTGTCCATTTCATAATATATATATATATATATATATATATATATATATATATATATATATATATATATTGGAAATCTTCACGTCAAAAGTTTTATATATTAGTGAATGCATTTACACTATTTAATATCTGTCTATATTTCTGAGATGAGGTATTATGTATATCATTTATATTAAGACCTTTTATCCACTGTGCCATGTGTTCTTGAAGACACATGGCACAGTAGATAAAGGTGTTAGTTAGATCCAGTGAAAGGACCCAAAGAGTGTGAGTTCAATACCTGGTTAAGACAGTGGAGAACTTTCAGAAGGAAATTAACAGGAGATAACTGATAACTGACATCCATTATACATGGCACATGGAACTAGAACAGTCTACCCCAGTGAGTGAAATAAAGGGTTCAGTTTGACATTCCAACCACCTGAAGAAGGCTGGAGCATACAACAGCCAAAATGTTGTAATAAATATGGTGACAAAGATGATGACAATAGTCCGAATAATGTAAATAATGTACACTATTTATATTGTTCAAACTGTTGTCTTCATTATTATTGTCACATTCACATTTTAAACAATTTACACTCTGGCTTTCCTCAGGGGATATTTGATTGAATTTAAGTCCAAACCCAGAATAGTCAATCTGTATGTTGCTGTTTCTGAAGATTGGTTCATGATGTTTGCTTAGACATTCTTCCCATATTTCCTGAAAATAGTAAAATTAGTGAATGCCTTTGCATTTTATATAAACAGAACAATATGTATTGTAGTTTACAGTTCAATGCACAATCTACAAAGCCTAACTTCGTAATTTTGCTATGTACACTTTTAATGGGACATTTTTCTTTATAGTTCTCAAGCATTTCCCCTTCAGAGCTTAATCAAAATATGTTTCCCATATTTTGTAGTAAACTAATTAGATTATGCAGTTTAATCTTACAATTTGTTATGCTATAAATTCAATCTCATTTGTCTATATTACAGTTCTTATCCACAAGGATTATTTTTTCATATTGTATGTAAAAACTTGTGAGATTAATTACTTGAACGTTTAAAAACCTGATTGTAGATCTAAAAGATTTTCAGAAAGAGCTTTATGAAATTAAGTGTCATTTCTTATCAAAGCTATTTTACAAAGGAAGAAAAAATTTACAATTCTAGTACAAAATCACTTTTTATACTTAATATTAATTTAGTTTGGAAAAGAATTAACCCTCTTCAAAAATGAAATATAGTTTGAAAGACCTTTTAAAAGCTTAGTATCTTCATACAACTGTAAAATATATAAAATGTTTTGGAAACTTTTTCAATAAATATCACCCAATACAAGACTGAAAATATAGGGCACCCAGTGGGGATAAAACTCACAACTTAGTCATATTTGATTTAGCATTAAAAGCTTGCTAACCATTGCACCACATCATGTTATAATGATTATGATGTTACATGTGTGAAAGTGGAGGGTGGTAGGAAGTGAAGATTATAAGTATAAGGAGAATAGAAAAGAGTTGAACCTTGATTTGAAAAGGTCTTGTGTTGGGAAGACAAGTATATCCTTGTAACAATTAAGGATTTTACAATTTAGCCCCATCTGGCTATCATCTGCTCTCCAACATGAAAAAATAATTGGCTAAGAACCAGTATCACAGTGGTGATAATGTCATATCTGCTGTTGATATCTTTTTGATCAAAAGGATGAAAGATTCTTCACCAATGGAATTCAAGAACAGCAACACCAATGGAAGAAGTGTGTGGCCCGCAGGAGGGACTATGCTGAAAAATAAACCTCATTTGGTTAGTCTATGAACTTTTCAGCCAACCTTTGTAAAATTCTCTTATGTAAAATAATAAATGTAATTTTCATATTTTTTACAATGATGTCCATCTTGTACAAGGCTTGAGAGTCACTTGAAGTTGAGGGTTTCAGATTAAGAGGCACAGCTTATGGAGATATGTGGGGAAGATAAACGGCCAACTTTAGATTTGAATAGGTTAAGATTGTAGTGATCAGGGAAACATCCTCTTGGGAGTCAGTGCCACAAAGCAGCAGTACATAGGAAAAAGCTGCTCAAATAGAACTTAAATCTCACCAATGGAATATGAAGGGAACTTGAGTGGTTCATTACAATGTGCATGGTATGGCAGGTCTTAGTTGTAAAGGTCAGAACTGGTGGAACTAAGGAATGTAGTGCTTCTGAACACTTTTAATAGAAATAGTGAAAAAACAGCTGCAGAGGTTCCCAAACTTTTTTTTCTCTAGGCAGCATTTTCAGAATGAAAATTTGCTTGAGCCTCACCATATTTTATGTGATAAAAATACATCTAAAAATAAAAAAAAAACAGAGGGAGTTAACCACAGATTCGATGTCAGACCATTATCATTGATAATTCTCTCCTCCAATTTGCAGACCCTAGTTACTATATTCTTAATATTTGATATAAAGCAAAAATATCCCAATGATAAAATCAGTCAATAATATTTATACTGGGACTCATGCATGCAATTACAAGTAACCCATAATAATATTCTAAAGTTTGAAATCATATTTATTTTGCATATGAATTTTTTGAAACTGTTTATAAATTATTGATTGTCTTTCAATCATTCCACCTCACCTACTATCTTCTTCTGCTGCACATATGAGGTGTGCTGCACTGTTTGGGAACCACTGAACTAGAGGCTCACAATTTTTGTCTTTGACAAAGGGTGGTAAATAATTCATCACCCACAAGGATGTGGAGGTAATTTTGGACTGTATCAAGAGTGGAAACTAGGCAGCGCCTGTTCATATATGACAGCAGTACTCTCTTTTCAGGCTGATTTTGCTCTTGTAAAAGTAGAGGATAGCAGCATAAGTCTGTAGCTGATGGGGTGTAAATTTCTGTTTGATCTCTATCTATAAAAGGCAGGATGTGTGTGTGTGTGAGTGTGTGTGTGTGTGTGTGTGTGTGTGTGTGTGTGTGTGAGTGTGAGTGTGTGTGTGAGTGTGTGTGTGAGTGTGAGTGTGAGTGTGTGTGTGTGTGTGTGTGAGTGTGTGTGTGTGTGTGTGTGTGTGTGTGTGTGTGTGTGTGTGTGTGTGTGTGTGTAACGATTGCACGGCCACAATTTTTGACGGATTCTATAGCAGTTTTCATGTAGTTTGCAGCCATTTTCTACTGGCCAGAGTGAGAGCCTATAGTTGGCTGCCACAAATAGGCAGGAAGATTCTATTGGCCAGCATGAGAGCCAACAGCTGACTGACATGAGTGTTAACTAGCATGCTAGCATGAAAAAAAATTGATAGCTGCATTCGTTACAAGCGGGAAAAATTTAAATCTGCATGGCACTTTACTCCAATTGGCTCATTTGCCTGCTTAAACTCAACGTTGATTCTGATTCCGCAGAACTGGGTGGGTGTGAAAAATTATTTGTTGTTAACATTCTTTTTTCATTCAGTTTTTCCAGTTACGAGTCCTTTTTTAAAGCTGATTGTTTTGTGTTCATTTTGTTTAGTTCTTTTTTCATAACAGATTTAATGTTTAGTATAGAGCTTAGAAAAAATTTGCAGTGTGAGATAGGCAAGAAGTAAGGCATGTAGCAACATCAGCACGGCAAAGAGCACTCGTTTAAAGGCAAGGAAGGGCAAAAATATGTTAAGTCAAGTGATAGCGATTGCTGTATGAGTCGTACGACTTTTGAATCAAGCATGGGCTAGTTACTAGTACACTAATAAAATTGAGTAAGAACTATGTTTTAATTCCAGGGTAAGAGTCAATCTTCTGCATTTTCATTCTCATAAAATAAATGATATTTATGTGGTATAATAAATAATAAAGTTTTCTGATATTGGTTGAAAATCTATATAGATAGTTCATTAGTGAACATAAAATTTAAGATCGTTATTGTCATAGCAATCATTTATTCTTGTCTTAATAGTAAGACTTATCAACTTGAGACGTTCAAGTTGGCAGCTGATTTCAAAAATGATCTACATTCTGTCATTAACTGGGGAATTTTAACACCTCCAAAATAAAACTACTCTCTTTTAATCATCTGATAGAACACTTTTTACCTTCCATCAGCATGGCTGATGCTAACCCCCAGGAAAAAGATTCATTGCACCTTCTCAAACTAACAGTTGAAGCAATTTCTAGGTCTGCTGCTAAGAAAGTTGGTTCCCTGTGTCATGCTAGACAATTTTTCTTACCAGAATCTGTCTTACATATTTATAAGTCTAACATTCATCCTTGCTTTGAATATTGCTGCCACATCTGGTCTGGTGTTTCTGCTATATATTTATAGATTCTTAATGAAATCTAAAGAATCTGCAATGGTATTGGTCCTGATTTGGGATCTTGGTTTCAGTCACTTTCCTACCATATAATGTAGCTTCACTGTGCATAGTACTTGATTGGCAGCAAGATCTCATCATTTTAAAGTTGAAATGTTTAGATGTAACCATAATTTCTATGCTAACAATTTCCTCTATTGCACTTTTCAGTTGTAGAACTATCATCTGGCTTCTTGCTTCCAAGTCAACTTTCAAAAATTTAAATGGTGTGTCAATTGTTATCTACTGTCTTCTTATTTCTTGTTCTTTTATTGTTTTCTCTCCTAAATAGTGTTTTTCTCATATTCTCTTGATAACCCCTTGTATCTTAGTGGCTTTATTGCCTTGCTTGAAGTGAAATGATTAAAAAAGAAAATCAAATAGAAATAAAAATGGCTTTTATTTTGCCTAAAATCAAATGGCTTTGAAGTTATGAAAATGAGCAAAAATGAAAATGATAATTCAAATAAAGTTTGTTCTTGCATCGTCAAACATTTCACAAAACTCAAACCTCAAGTGAAACATTGGATTGAGTATTGGTATTCCTTAGTTTGAAATTATGTTTGTTTCTACGGCTGCGTCTTGTCATTGATTAACCCACCAAACACAAAAAAAATTGTTAAATATGAGCTATTATACAACTGAAGAGGATATAACTCTCTGAGCTGCATGATTAGGATTTAAAATTTTTTTTAATCAATTCACCCCAAGAAAAGCAATAACTCTACTAAGAATCAAGGGGCTACTGAAAGTGAAAAGAAGTGAAAAAAACTTTAGAAGGAACCTGAAATCCACTTGTTCAAAAAACTGGAGAGGAGTGGTGGATGACAGGTGAACCTACCTACTTCTATTGAGAAAAAATAAATGAATAAATAATATAAATTTCAGAGTTTAAGCAGAGGACATTATACATATAGAATTGAATTAGAATTTAGAAGGAACTGGAAATTCAGTTTCTAAAGACGAAACAAGTGATAAATCTCTAGACTTGTTCAACAAACTAGGGAGGAGTGTAAAATGCATGTAAAGTTCATTGCAAGGAGAAAGTATGGTAGTTGATCTAATAATAATATAAATGCTTTAATCATGTGACAAATAATAAAAGCACATGACTGATAGCATAGAATATGCAAACTCTCATTTAGATGTTTACTTTCAGACTTAAATTAAATGCAACAGTATAGCATTGTTATGGTAAAAAAATACCATTTAATCTAACTCAGTGAACGAGCTCATTTAGAAATGGTATTGATTTTTAATGTTTTGATATATGTGTATCTATATAGGTGTATAGGTGACAGGTATAAGAATAAAACTGACAGCATTGGGAAATAAGTGTAAGAAACAGACAATTCAATGGTCATTCTTTGTGGTGATGCTAAATCTGACAGTTAAAAAAAGATAGATGAGCTGAAGTATTAAGGTCTGGAAGAATATCTGAAATGCATTATGTGATGTTATCTCTTAAATTTATTCTTATTTTTTTCATAAATAAATGTTCTGCAGAGGTTCCATTTTACAGAGTTTTGTTAGTTTTTCTTCATCTCAAGGACAGATGATTTCTGCCGGATCAAAACCCAGTAATGGAATCAAAGACTATATTTTCCAGATAAGCCTTGCTATGGACTTCAACTCAGATGCATTAGAAAATAATAACGGTATATCAAAAGCCCTGAAAAAGAATAAATCATATAACTCCATGATGATCATTAGACCCTTGATTGCTTCATTGAATTTACTGAGAATAAAACACACTTTGATTCTTCTTCTTCATGTTTCTTTCAGTGGCAGCACCCATCTCCTCTCCAAGCTGTTGGCCAATAACCAAAGACCAGGGAATATATCATCCTCAGTCTTTACACTAGGCCCTCAGGTTTTAAATTCAGAGGGGTCCTTCTCCTAGACCAGTTGCCACCCAAGTCTATAGAAACCATCATTTACACACAGCTAGGGGTGGTGGAAATATGGATTTACACATTTACCAAGGCTATTAGCACATTAGTGAATGTAAGGAACTTAACTGGAATGGAGGTTAGCATCAGTTAATTTTATATCATATATGATGCAACACTCTTTAAATTAGCTTCAAAATTAGGTCTTCAAAAGTTGCATGATATGTGAGTATATATGTTACTCTTTCCAGTATCAATGGGAGTTTCCTCCTTAACCTTTTATTTGAAGTAGTGTGGAATGTCAACAACTTAATTAGAAAAGCAAGAAAAAAGGACTAACTATAAGAAAGACACAAGCACAGAGACTAACTATAGATGTAAGAAAGCAGAATGTATAAGACAACCAAAGATAGGATCTATGTATTATGATGCTAAAATCAATCAAGTATAGAAATTTAACTATCTGGATAGAAAATGTGTCTATATTTCTGAGATCAAATATTGTAACTATTAACACTTTTTTTACATTTAAATGTTTTTTTGCTTTCTTTGCAGATTTCTAAAGATAAGAGTAAGTAAATTTTTTATACTATTTATATTGTGCAGACAGTTGTCTTCATCTTTATTGTCATATTCACAACATTTTTGGTCTTAGTACAGTCTGATCTTCTTCAGGTGATAAAAATTGGAATTTCAAACCGAAACCTTTATTTAATCCACTGTGGTAGATTGTTCTTGTTCCACATGCCATGCCTTTTCTGGATATCTCAGCTGCAATTATTTCCCTTTAGTATTTCAATCCTCTACATTTTTGTTCACCTCTGCTGTGGCCAGGTATTGAACTCACAACTCTTTTTTATTTTTATTGAAATTTACATCCCTTTGAATATCTTCTTTGAATTTTGATAAATAAATCATTTATTGTTTAACATGAAGCTTATTTAATTTGTTTGCCTGAAACATGTCTAAATGTTGCAGTCACTCATGTCTGAGGATGTCAGTCTACTAGGGCAGCTAGTTAATCCCTATTGCAAACATCTGCTCAGGCACATTTGTATTTGTTCAACACCCACAGAGCCCACCTGTGGTTTATACTGCAACTATGCTGAACAGACCATAGTTACAGTTTTTAGGAGAGAGAGTGTTATCTAGTGTGATCAACAGTATATCTATGTAGATCTATGACAGAACAGGATCAAAAAGTGACTAAATAGTCAAATGACAGGATGTTGTGAAGATCCATTATCACTCATATCCTGAAGGGACATGAGGTATAAAAAAAGTAAATGCAAGAGAAAAAAAAGATAAGAAATCAGAACAGTACTTACAATCTATTCTTGGAATTTTTAACAATATAAAATAAATGAAACTTATGAAAAGCCTCAGGGAAAATGTGAGAGAAAAAGAGGTTAAATATTGGAAGGAATCAAGCTGAAATTATCAACTTACCAAAAATAGGTCTAAAGATGCAAATTGATGAATAATTTCATTGAGGTATTAAATTTACATCCAAAGTAACAAAAAAAGGATTGTACAATTCAATATAAAATGTGCTTAAAAAATGTTATTTGAAATAAGTTTTAATAATTGCATTATTGACCATTTATAGATTCTTGTTATAAATTCTGAGAATTTTTCTCAGTCAAAACTCAGTCATTTTTGTGTTGCCTTCATGCTTTATTCTGATTAAATTAGTATAGTTTTTTCTTTTTTTGCTTTAAAAAGAATCTTGGGAAAAGTAAAACTACAGCAATAAATCATATTTTCACTTTTTCTTCTTCTTTTAGGCACAGTTTCATTTCAGGATGTGAGTGATCATGGCTCCTCACAACTTCCTATACTTTATAAATTTTAGCAATGTTTATCTTTTTATTATCCCTCCAACCCCTTTTCTGCTATCAGTTTACACTTACTCATTAGATAGGTTATTCACTGTTTCCCTCTACCATTCTTACCTGTGAGTATCAAATTCTCCAAGTCCTCATTCCTCATTATGTGTCCCAGAAATTTCAACTTTCTGATTTTAAGCATAATTGTCCTCATTGTTATTTCCATTTCCCTTTAAACTTACTCATTGTCAACAGGTTTTGTTCATAGTCTTCTTAGCCTTTTTTGTTAGCATCTTATCTCTCTTGCCTCAAGTCTCACCTTCATTCTTGAGGAAATTGTCCAACATTAAATTTTAATAGTTTATATACAGAATTAGGACTTTTTTTTTCTCTTATTTATCTAAATCTACAATGAGAGTTGGTTTAAATTTTCAGGTCACCTATTTTTTCTGTTACTAAGAGATCTCGAAAACTAGTTTATATATTTTTAGTCAGTCCTTCTCCTCAAATCATTTTGTTGATGATATATCTCCTTGATAGAACATTTAATTATTATGGTACATGACTTTTAAAGTAACTTTAAACAGAGCAATTGAAAAGGTTTTCATAATAAAAAGAAATTGATTATCCTGAGATAAAGTCCATATAAACATTTATACACTGGACCCAATGAAAATCACATTGCATAACAATTTTTCATTTTATATAGACTGAGTTCATTGAGTATAACATAAAACGTAAATAAGATATTAGATTCAAGCATAAAAGAATTTGGGAGAGAGGATTTCTACAGCAAAACATTATCTTTGTAATGCTAAATGATTTTATAGGAATAAGTAATAAGAGAATTAATAATAAAGAATAAAGAAAATAATAAAGAAAATTAATAAAAATAATAATGAAAATTAATAAAAAAAATAATAAAGAAAATTAATAAAAAATAATAATGAAAATTAATAAAAAATAATAAAAAAATTAATAAAAAATAATAATGAAAATTAATAAAAAATAATAAAGAAAATTAATAAAAAATAATAAAAAAATTAATAAAAAAATAATAAAGAAAATTAATAAAAAAATAAAGAAAATTAATAAAAATTAATAAAAATAATAAAGAAAATTAATAAAAATAATAATGAAAATTAATAAAAAATAATAAAGAAAATTAATAAAAAATAATAATGAAAATAATAAAGAAAATACTAAAGAATAAGGAAAATAATAAAAAATAATAAGAAAAAAGTAAAGAAAATTAATAAAAAGGAAAATAATAAGGAAAATTATTAATAAGGAAAACTATAATGAAAATTAATAATAAAAGAATAATGAAAACAATAAGGAAAATTAATATTGATGAATAAAGGAAATAATAAAGAAAATAGATAAAAGATAAGGAAATTTAAAATAAATAAAAGAAAAATAAGAAAAATTAATAAAAAATAATAATGAAAATAAGAAAGAAAATTAGTAATAAAGAATAAGGAAAACAAAGAAAATTAATAAAAAAATAAGGAAAATTAATAAGAATAAAGGAAACAATAATGAAAATTAATAATGAAGAATAACGAAAATAATAAAAAAATTAATAAAAAATAAAGAAGATAAGAAAGAAAAAGAAAAAAATGATGAATAATAATAAAGAAAATTAATAATGAAAAATAACAAAAAGAATAAGGAAAATAAAGAAAATTAAGAATAAGGAAAATATTAAAAAGATAGATAAAAAATAACAAAGAAAAACTAAAGAAAATTAATAAAAATAAGGAAAGTATAAAGAAAATGAAAAATAAAGAATAAGAAAAAATAATAATAAAGAATAATGAAAAGAACAAAATAAAATTAATAAAAATAAGGAAAGAATAAAAGTTAGTTTCAGCCATGCTGATGGATGGTAAAAAGGTTTCTCTCAGGCAATTAAAAGATATTTAGGAGTTTACATTCATCATAAATTTATATCCATCTTCAAAATTTAAAATCTGAATGCAAGATTTTGACAACAGTGATTTGCATTGCATATCAATAAATATAAATAATTTTTCATAGAATTTTCTAAACTAATTAATAATTTGAAAGTATTATTGCAGAAATTCTGAGTGGTACCATAAAGGAATACTTAGTTATTTTAAATTTCCATCTTTCTTTATGTACTGTGTACCTTCACAAAATGGGCGATCGTGGTTCTTCACAACTTTCTATTCTTTGTAGCTCTAAGAAATGTTTATCATTTTATTATCCCTACTAGCTGCTATTCTGCCATTCATTTATATAAACTTGTTAGATGGGTTACTCACTTTTTCTCTCTGTCCTGCTTGCCTTCACTATATCCTATGAGTGCCAAATTCTCCAAGCCTTCCTTCCTTATTATTCATCACAGAAATTTCAACACTCTTTTAATTCTATTCTGAATGTTCTTTTTGTTCCTATTTTCTTTAAAACTTTTTTGCTGCTCAAATTTTCCATCTAATTTTGTAGAACCACTAATAAAAACAATCCCAATCAGTACTTAAATAGAGGACTTTTTAGAAACACCCCATACTCTAAGGAATCTCCTATAGTCCGATGTTTCAGCTTTAAATAACCAACATAGACATAAAAATAATCCAATCAATCAATCAGCATATAGAATTATATATCTTTTGCCTCAAGCTTCCTTTACATCTGTGAGGAAATTGTCCAGCATTCACTGCAATACAGGAAGAGTGATATTATATAACAGTTTAGCACATTCTTCCACTTTTTTTTAGTGAAATTTTTCTGTCTCTTTAGAGCATATTTTGCTGTTCTAATAGAAGACAGAATGCATGGTCATCAGCAAAAAGATGAGCCCAAAATGCAAATTATAGGTCGGGGATACTAAAATCAAGCAGGTACAGAAATTTAAGTATCTGGGAAGTGTTCTAACAGAGGACGGAAAGTGTGACACTGAGATCTGATGATGTATTGGGATGGACAAAAGTGCATGTCAAAAGCTAAGCAGAGTATTAAGAGACAGGAAAAAAATTCATTGGAAACAAAGAAAAGAGTAATGAACTGTTATGTGATATCTGTCCTCCTGTATGGTAATGAATCCTGAACAGTCTCCTCAAAGAGGAAGAAGAGACTCAAAGTAACAGAAATGTGGTTCTACAGGAAGATGCTGAAGATAACATGGGCTGAACATGTGAGCAACAACAAGGTTTTGCAGAGAATGGAAACAAAAAGGAAACTTATACTTAACATCAGGAAGCAGCAGTTGAAATTTCTGGGGTACATAATGAGGAAAGAGGGCATAGAGAATCTGATACTCACAGGACAGGTTGAGAGAAAGATGGACAGTGGAAAGCAGTGCATAACATACTTGATGAGCTTGAGCAAAAGGATGGCAGAACAAGGCTTTTGAGAAGTAACAAAAAGACAAAACTCATTAAGAGCTGTTAGGTACAGGAAGATGTGGAGGGTCATGATCGCCAATTTTGTACTGGGACATGACACATAAAAGAAGAATTTACCATTGGATTTCTGTGTCCTTTTTATCATAACTTGTTATAGCAGATAGTTAAATTTTGGTACTTGCTTGATTTTGATATCTCCAATTTTTAGCTCATATGCTCATATAAGCTGCCTTCTGAGAAGTGATGATTAGTCCTCTCTTTTCCCTTTCTTAACTACTTGCTATCTTAAAAGGAAAAAAAAATGCTTTTGTCAGGATAACACATTAAGAGTAAGAAAAAGTTAATAAAAATGTGCAAGTGGAATAAATCTAATTAAAACAGAGAGTTTTAAAATATTTAAGACAAAAAATAAAGGTAATACAAATAACATTTATTTTAAGCAAAAGCACTATGTTTTAATTCTGATATTGCAATTTTTTATGCTTCATTTTGATTTATTATATAAGTTATAAATATACCTTTTTTACAAGATGCTTACATAAAGAATTGATAATATATCATGTAATATGAAGGACAGTGAAACACAAGAGAAACACATCCATTCAATTTATGAGAATATATACACAAGAGGTGTTGGGGTAAAAATTAAGATTTGTGTATGAGTAAACAGTGTAGCAAAAGAAAGCAAGAAAAAAACAAAAAAAACACTATCAACTGCAAAAAGACAGAATGTATGGTCATCATCAAGAGAAAAAGCCCAAGATGCAAGTTACAAATTGGAGATGTCAACATGATAGAAAATGTGACATTGAAATCTGAGTATGCACTGGATTAGTGATAGAAGCATTCCAAAAGCTAAGCAAGGTGCTTAGAAACAGAAAAAAATCATGAGAAACAAAAAAAAAGAGTCCTAAATTGTTATGTGATATCCATCGTCTTATATGGCAGTAAATGCTAGATAATGTTTCCACAGATGATGTGAAGAACTGGAGACAGCAGAAATTCCTCTACAGAAGGGTACTGAGAATTCCATGGATGGGGCAAGTAAGCAATAATAAAGTCTTAATGAAAATGGCAGCAGAAAGAACACATACGCAGAATCAAGAAAAGAAAACTGAGATTCCTTGGCAATATAATAAAGAAAGATGGCTTGGAAAATTTAACCTTTGCTTGGCATACTGAGGGCAAGAGTGATAAAGAAAAGCAGTGAGTCATTTATTTCACAAGTTTGTGTGAATGGATTGTGGAACATGAAGTAGGAGCCTTAGCAAAGGGAGAAAAACTGCTAATGGTCGATAAGAAGTTGTGGAGAGCCATGATTGCCTGTGTAGATAGAAGAAGAATATTTTTAAGGGAAGCAGTCTTTGTAATTACAGTGCTCAACATCAAGAGACAGAGTATTAAGAATAATAACTAAGATTAAATATTCATTTATCTTGTCTCTACTCATCGAGTTTCATTGAGAATGTCCACTCTTCAGCAATCTTGTAAAACTGAATTTAATTTCAGGAATATTGTTTTTCTGTCTGAATCTCTGGGATGGGATTATATATGGACTATTGTCCTCATCTTTGTTGTTGTTATCATTTTTTTTGTATTTGGTGAACCGTGATTCTTTGAAATTCTAGATTGTGTGACTTATCTAGGTTTGTTGGATTCTATATTTGTCCTGGTCTGTTTGGAGAGTTCCTGCATCAGCTGATTTTTCCTCACAAGGACATGCCTTGCTCTTTCCACTATACTTTGTGATCTGGAACCGACTAATGTCTTTGATTGATAAGTCTGATCAAACTAGTTTTAGGTTTCGGCATCTGTATAGGAATATCAGATGGTTTGATTTTCATGACAATTTTTGATGGACATTTTTCTGACTGCCTCCATTATTGTATCACAATTGGTCCATATTAGTTTGATAATTTTTATCTGAATTTCTGGAATGAGGAGTTTTCATTATTTACATTATTTACATTATTTACATGTGGACTATTGTCCTCATCTTTGTTGTTGTTATCAACAATAAAGATGAGGACAATAGTCCACATGTAAAGAATGTGATAGTACAGTATTTTTCTTAAAAGATGCTAATTTATTTTTCTTGAAAGGCATCAAATTATTTAGATGCAGACTTCTTTTAAAGTAGAATAAATTCTAATAAATCTGTCATAAGATAACATCTTTTAAAGAAATTTAATAAAATACGTGTAAGAAAAATATGATTCCTGAGAATAGGTGAAGCTTTACAATGAAGTCTCTTGAAAAGTGATAATTTTCAGTGAAATTCAAGGTACAGATCAGATAAGTAAACATTTAATTTAATTTATTATTACTATTATATATATCAGGCATGGCCAGACTTGCTTAATGTAAGAGCCACATTCAAGAAAGTTCGGATGTTGGAGAGCTGCAAGACATGAACAAAATTTAAACATAAGTTTTTCTTACATACACATTAACATTAAACTTATGTCTTAATCCAATGCGATCTCAATTCATGCCCAGTACATAATTATAAAGCCTGAAATTTTTCTTGTTTATCTTTTATATTAACTGTGATGAAAAAAGGAGCTCAGCCAACATATTTCCGTGAGCTGCATATTAAAGGTCATAGAGCTGCATGTGGCTGGCAAGCTGCGGTTTGGCCACCCCTGATATATATATATATATATATATATATATATATATATATATATACACACACACACACACACACACACATATATATATATATATATATATATATATATATATATATATATATATGTTATGGGCTCTCATATCACTTTTGGCATATGAGTCTCCAGCAGCTCCATTCTTAAAACTTAGGACTACCCACACATATGATTTGTTTGATTATAGTAGTAAAGGGTTGTGCAGAACCAACTATACTTTTCAAACAACCAAACTGGTGCACATCGAGTGCTACATGGTCTCCAAACAATCCTTCTCAGGTTTTGAATACAGGAATTATGTGCTGACTGCGTTGTTTGGAAAATAAAAACATTCCTATAACTCTAGATACATGCACAAAAAATCTATACATTCAGTTAAAAGTAAAAATAAAATCATTCTTGATAATGGCTAAAAGCATAGCCAAAAGTGTTTGTAAATACAGAACATTTGGACAATTTCTGCATACTTTATGTCTAGAAAGGAAAAGAACACAAGAAATGTTGATATATTTATATATATATATATATATAAAATTAATGTTTCTTGTGTTCTTATCCTTTCTGGACATAAAGTATACAGAAGTAGTGTATATATATATATATATATATATATATATATATATATATATATATATATATTATTATTATTATTATTATTATTATTATTATTATTATTATTATATTGATATAACTAGAAATATAGGAAATTATATAGTCATAACAAATTAGGAAATTAGAATTGGCTGCACTATGGGTAGCAAATTGCCAAGAAACCAAAACATTAACCCATAAACTTGAGTCATACTCTTCAATAGCCTTATTAGATTGAGACTTCTCATAGGGATGTCATGCCAAACCAGTTCAGAAAATATCTAAACTGTCAGCTGTATATAACTGCTTTCTCAAGTAAATGTTTAAAAATAGTTTTGAATGAAGGAAGACTGTGAGTTTTAGTAAAGGCCATCGTTCTTTGAACCTTGTGTACTGGTGCTGCTGAATCACAAAGAACTGCACCAAATATGAGAAAACCACATCACTTAAGGACTTTCAATAGCAGCAAAAACTAAAATGGATAGCATATGTAAGTCAAAGAGAAAATAATGACATAATGAAGATGTTGGCGCTTCACATTATTTCAAACAAAAGGGCATGGAAGGAAGTATCCATCAGTTTTGGAAAGAGTGATAGCAGCTATTGGACTTGAAAAAATTATTACCCGTTAAATTATTTTAATAGAAAGATTTTTATAAATTTCATAAAGTTGAAAGTAACACTGGCTGCTCGGTCAATGAAAGTGGAATATCTCCTTATAAGGAAATGGCTAATATTATCATTACCATTAAATTATCTTTCTTTGTCTCTTCACATCTCTAAACATACATGCACATATATATATAATTATCTGTTTACACACACACACACACACACATATATATATATATATACACGAAAATTTAATGCACACACACACACACACATATATGGGTGTGTGTATGTGTGCATTAAATTTTTGTGTATATATTTATATATATATGTGTGTAAACAGGCAATTATATATATAAGATGCCTACCATAGACTTCTTTGATTGCTAGAGTCTGCATTTGCTAGATTAAAGTAAATATAAATGTGTAAGTATGTATTTACCAGTATACATATTGCATATATATGTCTAGGAAAACATGCACAACTTATAAAATTAAATATACTGCTTTTTCTCATCTCATTAGAAAAATATTGACAAAATTATATTATTTGATCTTTGCTTATTACTGACTATACAAACTAATGTAAATCACACAGATAAAGACAATCATAAAAAAACCTTACATCCAGTGATTAGAGAATCAATATTCTTCTTTGAATCTAGAAATGGCAAAAGATATATAAGAATTACAGTCTACCAGAATTCTCATTATTTTAACTTTACACCTCATATTTTTCTCCTTCTTCTTTGTGAAAATCTTTGCAATTGATATTTTTATAGCTAACTGCATCTCATCATTAGGATATCTGTTTGGTGCCAGATTCCAACTTTTAAAGTAATTGTATAGACCTTATGCATGCCTTATCATGCACAAACCTTTTTTATATAGAGAATCAATGAATTTTATTGCCATCAAAAACATGTCCATGAATTTTCTAATTATTTGAATCAAGTTCTTTTCATAAATTTGCTAACTTTTAGATACAACAATACATTTATATTGTAACTGTGATTACCCTCCATTGTGGGTATCACAGAGTTTATAAATATAAAATCTTGCTCCTGTGGTATTACTTGGAATTTGTATTTAAGAATGAATCTTTTTCTTATGAGTGTTACCTAACCAATAATGATGACTGAATTATTGAATATAAAGCCTAAAACTCATTCCTTACTCTGAAATCTTAGTTAAAATTTGCATGATATTGTTACTTGTATTTTTCCACTTTCTTAATATTGTTTTGATATATAAAAAATTATGGTCCAATCACACTGAAAACACCAGTTTTCATTTGACCACCAAAGTTAAGCAGTGTCAATGTCTATGTCAAGCAGTACTTCAATGGAGGTTTGCTTGTGAACATCAAGTATTTTAAGCCACCTCCTACAATCTTGGGCAACAAGCTCAAAGTCCTTCTTAATAAAAGCATCTAGTGAATGTCCTTGTCAATATATTCAGTCCTGATGTCTTTACATCATTGACAATGTCCTTTCTTCATTAAGTGAAGATTTTTTGAGAGATCTCGAATAATCTTCCTTTCCATTCTCAGAAATTAATTGTTTTCTGCCAGACCTTAATTTATTCTTGATAAAATGAGTCTTGTAATTGTTGGTATGTTAGGAATTTTCAATCTAGGAACATTTAAACACTTGGAAAGTGTTGCATATCATCACCTTATTTGTACGCATCAACTCTCTTCATCTTGAGCTTCTTGTCAAGTTCAGCCATCTTCTCTATGGTTGAAGAACCAATGAGTCATTGTGATATGTGGCACTCACATATTATCTTCTTCATTATCTTTTAGAATGTTTTAGAATCAATTCAATACTATTTCATTTTCAAAGGGTGTTTGTATTAAATATCAAATTAAGGAAAAAAAAACAAAAAAAAACATTAAAATTGCCATAAACAGGGGTGGCAAATAATTTTAGACTGCACCAATTTTTACAAAAATCTGTAACTATGAATCAAATAGACTAACTATTTATGGCAAATTCAGTAAGTACTTGTAAATATTCACATTTCCTTAGAAAATATGCAAATATGTAGTGGGGGTGAATAATTCTGTCCACAACTGTATATATTCAAGAATATTTTATTAAATAATCTAGACATATTATGTCTAGATATTTTTATTTGTCTAGCTTATTCAACCAAACATGTCTGAATTAAGATATACTGCCTAAATATACATATGCATATATGTATTTATCTATGTATGTGTTTATTACATTATGTATTTTATAATGTAATATCTATTTTAGAGATAGCATTTTGTATAAAATGTTAAAAAAAAAATTGCTTAGCTGACACTATCAAGAAAAGCAAGTGCATTTGAAACTTGAGATGGATGCTTGAACCACTCTTCTTTTCTATGTGCTGTCTCCCTTCAGGATGTTGGCAATCATGGCTATACATAATTTCCTGGGGCTTATGGCCCATATCATGTTGAAATGCCAGTTCTTGTATGATCACCAAAGTTAAGCAACATTGAGCCTGGTCAGTACCTAGATTATTGACTACTTGAGTAAACCAGGAGCTGTAAGCTGGGATGTGCGGGTGGTGTAATAGATAACAGCTTGGAATTGGAAATCATAGAGCCAAGTTCCAATTCCAGTTGCGTTCTCTTGTGCACAAATACCCTTGGCAAAGGTATGAATCTATCTCCTCCAGCTATGGGTTAAATAGTAGAACTTGTATCAGCAGATCATTATTATTTTCAATAAAATTCTTACAATATAAAAATATGTTCTGGCTTTAAATAACCTTCAAAATGTTGATAAGCTGTAAAAAACAATTAATCAATCAATTTCCTGTCGTTTATAGGTCGTAATAAATTTTGTCTGTTTCTTATCTTCTTTTAACCTTGTTCTGCCATCGATTTACACAAGCTCACTAGGTAGGTTATGTGTTGTTTTCCAATGTCCCTCTTGCCCTCCTGTATCAAATTTTCCAAGCCATCTTTCCTCATTATGTACTCTAGAAATTTCAACTGTCTCTTTCTGATGTTTTGACACATTGAAAAGACTGTCTTCACAATAACATTTATATCTGAACTACATTGATTTACTCTCTCTCTCTCTCTCTCACACACACACACACACACATACACACACATACAAGCAAACATGTCCATCACAGGCAAACGTATATACATACATACATCCAAATTCAAATACATACCACACGCAATTGCACACTTGCAAACACTCACTAAGGCAAAAGGAAATGAAATAACAGAAAATAAAAGAGACTTATTAATCAGGATTAATTGTGGTAATGAATGAGTGATGACAATGAAGATATTGAACCCTATTTACCAAATATCTGGTTTCAAGATATTTTTCAGATTTATATATGGAATAATGTGCAGAAACTGACTTCTTTCTTTGTCACAGACTAGATTTCTCCCATACTGTAAGAGGCTGAATGTACATAATGGTTCCATTTCATGCTTTTTCAGGGTCATTACCATTAAATGTATCATTTGCTTTATGAATTTGTAAAACATCTATTTTACTTTTTTGCTTTTCTTTCTTTTTGGATTTTGCATCATTATTATTTACTTAAGCTGATGAAATATAATCACCAATAAAAAATTGATCTGATACAATTTAAAACAGACAACTTCATCATGTGAAATACAAGCTGGTGTAGTTTTGGAGTATGTGCACAGAAATTAGTAACCAGAGTTACACCCCTTGATATGATATATTTCCTGAAGAAAAGTCTGACATGATACAATAAAAAAAAAAAAAATGAGAGCTCACTGTAGTGCACAGACACTGTATACACTTTTGAACATGTGAACTTGGGATAAACAACTCTCAAATGAATCTCCTTGTCTTTCATACTAAAACACACCATGTGGAAATATTAGTTTTTATATTTTTCATTTTTTTGTTAATAACAGGTTTGTTGTTTTGATACATAAGCCATATTCATCACCTGGTCAAGTTCCTTAAACAATAAGCTGTGATCAAAGATTTTTCAAAGATGTAGTTTGTTTATTTCTTTAGTATTGAGTATTTTGCCTGAAACAACCGTTTCCTGGCATAATTTTGAAGTCAATAAATTGAATTTCTTCGAGTCTAAAAACAGAACATGGAAAACATTGTGCACAAGATAGCAAGAAAAAAATTGACTCATTATTAGTAACATATTTTTAGGACATTCACATAAGATGAGTTTTGGGATATAGACAGTTGAAGACTTTTTACATATCTACCAAGTACCTGAACCGCAAACCTTGTATATTCCACTTTTCTATTTGCGACACTGGGCTACTGCCATCATTTTTGCATCAAAGAATATTTCATTTTTTAATTACTCTTACCTTATTCAGTAATATATCTCAGGTGCACCATCTGGTTATATATATATATATATATATATATATATATATATATATATATATATATATATATATATATATATATATATATGTGTGTGTGTGTGTGTAAATATGTGTGTAGATTTATAAGTAATCATTTTTAATTGGAAGAAGAGATTCTGAGATTGTTTTCTGAGATTAAAGCTCTCTAATGATTTTGACACCTTTTTTCAGTGCACCTTCTTTGTTAAGAGCTGCTATTGCTTCCTTGCTACACCTGCAAAATTTTTGAATCTAGCTCACCAAAATATTCATCAAATTTCTCATTACTTGTTACTATTTGCTTCTGAACTGTGAATGAAAGTAAGATTAGTTCAAACATTATATTTTTTTTTTAATATTAAATCAACAGAGAGTAAAATGTAACTGATTTCTGTTTTATGGCCATTAAAATATTTTCATAAATATATCTAAAATATTGAGAAGACCCTGCCACAATATTTAGTTTTTCTTTTTAGATCTGAGGACAGGATTCAATACATTATCATTTATATTACAACATTGTTCAATTTTGATTCCCTGTATCAAGGTAAAATGAAACACTTAAGATGAGATGGGCAATAGATTTATTCCTTTGTTTTGTAATAACAGCCATTTTGGTTGTTAGAATAATAACAAAGTATAGTCTTAAAGAAAAGAATGTCTATTTGTGAGTCTATTAAGATGTGAAATATGCAATGAACCAAAATATGGCAACTTTACAAATTCATAATAAATGCAGCTGAAAGATACTCACAAACAAAATATCTTGGTCTTTTTTCAAACATGATTTAATTTCCTATTATGAACATTTATAACAATTTAATGGCTTATGGCATGAATAAAAGTAAAATAAAAGTTACCAGAGATTGTGTAGCTGTCTTTTTATTAATTGTTATGATAATTTTAAAAGAAAGAGAAAAGCAAAAAATGAAACTTTGTTTCTTTTATTACATTTCATTGTATTACAAATTTTTGTTCCAGATTATAAGATTTTTCTATTCATCATAGCCACTCCTTAACAAAGTTAATTTCAGTTCAGTTTTTTTAATACAAAATTTACTTCAACATATAATTGAATTATGTAGTTCTTTTCTCAATATAATGTTTCACTGATTACACAATATTTAAGAGAGTTTAAAGGCTCCTCATCATTCATAAAGCATATGAAATCATATATTTATATGTGCATTAGATATTTACTAAGGCTAGGTTAATATTAACACAAAACCACAAGTTTGGGGTATAGAGTGAAGAATGGACACATTATTGTTATAATGATCTGATGGACCAGCTTGAAACATATAGTGTGAAGATCGTTTAAGATCACATGGTTGATTCCTATGTCCATACTGCCAGTCTATAAACCTTATAAACATTAGACAGTTTACTCTTCCTCTATTCTATTTAATATCCAAGTGATCTATATACATAGACCACTATATATACAGCCTACTAAAGATGTAATGGCATTTCATTTGAAATCAGATTGAACCATAAACCTACAATTCACCATGCAATCTTGATTCCTATTTCCCCACTATTTTTTATTTTTAAATACTCTATCTCTAATGTTGGTCACTCTTTTCCCATAAATATATCAATTTTTAAATAATATAACAGCTGTGGAACTAAAAGAAAGTGACTTTAGAGGGATTGCAGCCATTCCAGTTGATATACTAAGCCACTGTGTGTTTGAAATGAGTTTGCACATATTCTCTTCATGGAAGTGACCATCTCAGAGATGTAGTATTCAAATCTTAGATAATATTTTGAACTCTTGTATATCAGTTATATCTTTGGTACTCTATGTCAGTTTTATAATCCAAGGTACTTACATTTAAAATATGTCCCATCAATGAATATGAAGCTGCTGCAAGTCATGTAAAAGTTGAAATTAAGTGAAAAAACCACTGATGGAAGACAAATGAAAGTTGCAGAATGTCAATAAGTACATAATACCATATAAAATAAAAATTCTTATATATGAGATAATGTATTAAATATATGTTTTGTGGCTTACATATTTCTAAATATTTATTTATACTGTTTACATCATTCAGATTGTTGTCCTCATCTTTATTGCCATATTAACAATGTTTCCGCCAGTGTATACTCCAACCTTCTTCAGATAATATATGTTAGAATTTTGAACCCTTTATTTAGTCTACAGTAGTAAATTGTTCTTATTGCATTTCTTGGATAACTCAGTAACTCTACAAGTTTTTGTTACCTCTGCTGTGGCCAGGTATTGAACTCACAACCCTTTTGGTGAAGTCACTTTTTGGATTACTTCAACCAATACTTTTATCCATTGGTACATGTATCCTTGGAGACATTAGTGTATGAATTTTTGGGACTTAATGTCTCAGTAACCATTTCTGGAATTGTAGTTTTTCCCTAGCTCTCTGTATGACTGGTTACCATATTGTATTCATCTCTATGCTTGGCCAGCTTAGGAGATTTTTGTCGTTTAGCATATGCACTGATTCATTAAGTTTTCATATTTTCCAGTGATGTTCTCTGTTATTTCATCTTTGTTATGGTCCATTATCCTCGCACCGCAGTTATGGACCAAGGTTAGAACCAAGGAAGAACAACATGAACACAAGAGTAGAATAACAAAGATATATTACAACAAGAAATATAGTACAAGAAGTTGAAGGGGTTAGTAATGACTATCCGTCTGGTTTAGAGTGAACTAATATTGTCTTGACTCGTTACACCATTCATTCATTATACCTCTTGAGAGGCGCAGTATTTATAGTGTCAGGAAGAGTCCATTATTGTTATAGGTAAGTTCCCATAACAATCTTCATCCCACAAAAGTTGGTGATCTCCCTTTTCCTTCCATATGTGTCCAGCCATACATGATTTTTCTATTTCCCCTTGTGTTACAGCTTTATGGTGTTCTTGCAGTCTTATCTTAAGTGGGCAGTCTTTCTCCTTTATATTTCTTGCCACAGTTGCACAGGATGACGTACACACAGTCCTTAACCATGTTCTCTATGGGTGGTCTTACTCAGAAGATATGTCTGTGTAGTGTTGAACCACTCCTGAAGGTTTTCCTAATGTTATAAGTCAGCCAAGCATAAATATGAATAGAATATGAGAATCAGTAATACAGAGAGTTAGAGAAAAAAAAACAACAATAACAGAAATTGTAATATGAGCTCTGTTAAAAAATTGCTACAGAGACATTAGGTTTATAAGTCCCAAAAAATCATTCATATGTTACAAGTTGATATCTCAAAGAACACATGGCCCAGTGGATAAAAGCGTTGGTTGAGGTAGTCCAAAAAGTGACTTGACCCAAAAAGTTTTGAGTTCAAAAACTTGGAGAGTTGAGTTACTAAAGGGAATTAACTGAAACTGAGATATCCAAAAAAGGCATGGCATGTGGAAAACAAAAAAATCTACCCCTGTGGACCAAATAATGGGTTTGATATAAAATTCTAACGTATATCACCTGAAGATGGTTGGAGCATACAATGGCTGAAATGTTGTGAATATGGTAATAAAGATGAGGACAACAATCTGAATGATGTAAAATAGTTACAATACCTTATCTCAGAAATACACATACACACACACACACACACACACACACATATATATATATATATATATATATATATATATAAGCAAGTGTAAATGGATAAAATCCGACAGAATGTAGAAATTTTGAAAAACAAACAAAATCCATAAATGTAGTTAAAATGAAAAAGAATTATGGGCGTCAAGTTTTATTTTAATAAACCATTTTTTTAAGACAAATTCATTAAAATACAAATTCAGTTCAATGTCCATCGTTTTGGACATAAAAACTGAATTTGTATTTTAATGAATTTGTGTTTTTTGGTTTATTAAAACCAAACGTCTGACGTCGATAATTTTTCATTTTAACTACATTTATGGATTTTTGTTTTTGTTTTTCAAAATTTCTACATATATATATATATATATATATCTGGTACATCATGTGTTTGCATAATAAAATCTTCCCCACCAAAGTTATTGTTAGTATTTCTTATATGGAGTAATATAATAAATGAAACTCATATTAAATATCTTTCAACTTGAAGGGGAGGAGACACTGAAATTTTAAACTTTTAAATTTAAACTAAATTAAATTTACTAGACTATATATGCAAACATATATTAAAAAAAATTAAATTCAAAAGTTTAAAGTTTTAGAATCCCCACTTTGTGTGTATGTGTAGTTACATTAATGTAAACATCACTTTAGTTCAATGACATCCTAAAGGATGAAATATGTCACAAGAAAAAATGTTTCCACAAATTAATTTTCCTAATATTGTTTATATAATTATCTGTATATCCTGAAAATTTGACCAACATCAGTTAATTAATAGCAATATTATTGTAAAAACATTTACTTGTATGATAATATGTGCCATAATATATATATATATATATATATATATATATATATATAGATATGGGAATTAGAAATGAAAGGGAAAACACCAGTAATGAAATAATATATAGTAAAAAAGATGAAGTTGATAAGAGACTGAAATTGCAATCTCTATATGGAGGAGAAACTGAAAATCACAGAATTCAAGAATGTGTATAAATAAATAAGCAAAAGGAATGGAATTATTTTGAGCTGTTGGCACACTGAGAGATTCATTTTGAGAAACATGATAAAGAACTACTTAGGTCAAGAGTGTCCAGATGAAATAAACACCCATTTTGAAAATTGCACAGCATGAAACAAAGAATTAATGGGGAAATAATTCAAAGGAATTTTGAGCATCTCTTCTAATTGTAGAGTCCAAAGGTAACTTTTATTAATCACGTGATATCTGAATAAATATAGTATTACAATATCTATACAAGTTTTTTCTTTACTGAAGTGTTTATACATGTTTTGGCAAACTCTGTATTTATTTTTCAACATCTTATCTTTCCTTATCCATGCACTTACAGTGAATGAGCATTATACAGTGAAAAGATCAGATCAAAATTCCTAATTATGTCACATAGTGGATTTATTTAATGACTGTGTTAGTGGCTTTATTGATAAATCCTTGTACAGATTTTACACATACACAAATACAAAAATAAAATTGAAATAAGGAGATGTTTTTAACTTAAGAATTCACATTTCATATCCATAAAAAAATCTGTAATCAAAGAAAATATAGCACTTATCCAGTATTGAACCTGCATTTCCTTTTTCTGGAACCAGAACATTCTAGACCTTATCAGAAGTATGACAAGGAGGAAATGAGAGCCCCAATCTATTTAATCTCTTCTTAGATTATATAAAAGCACAGATGATAGAAGGTGGGCACTGAACACTTAAACATTCGATAACATATCCCAAATGAATGTACAATGTCCTTGCTTTCCCTACAGAGGATCAAAGAGCCTATACTGATGATATAAATATACATAGTTGGGATAAGAATGATCTTGAACAGACAATCAACATTCTTTGCCAAGTGTTCCAAGAAGTAGGATTTAAAATAAATCTTTTAAAACAAAAACTATGATCTTGAATAAAAGCAGTGATGACATCTACCCTGGTTCCATCATAATAATTCAGGATGTGGAATTAGTAAATACTAAACACTTCAAATACCTTGGTGTATGGAATAGTTATAACAACTTTAGTATAGGAGATAAGGAAGTTGAATATAGAACAGGCTGCACTATCGGTAGGTTCACCCAACACTGCAAATAGCCACAAAACCAAACCATCAACCTGAAAACTTGAGTCATGTTCTTAAAAAGCCTTGTCATATGGAGACTTTCATATGGATGTTATGCATGGTATCAAACCCATTAAAAAAAAAACTAAATTGTCAGCTGTACACAACTGCTTTCTAGGATCAATGGTTAACAATGGTTTTTGAGTGAGTGAAGCCAGTAGGTCTCACTGAGGACTGTCCTTCTTCAAACGTCAAGACAGTTGTTAGAGAATCCTGTAATAAATAAAGGAAATCTAATCACATGAGGGCTTTCAACAGTAGCAATAATTAAAATGGATATGACATGTAACTCATGGGGTTCCTTAATACTTCAAACAAAAGGCAAAGAAAGCTGCTCTCTTCAGTACTCGAAACAGTAGTTACAACCATTGCACATGAGAAATATATTTTCCTGAAAAATTGTTTCAGAGAAAGATTTTATAAATTTCACCCCAAAACAGCAATGACTGTTCAGTCAATGAATGCCAAATGTTTTTTATAAGGAAACAACTAATATTACTATTGTTATGTTTTACTGTTTGGCTATAGAAATCATTACAGTAAAGCAAGGCTCAATTACCACTTTCAAGATATATCTTTTATTTTGACATTTTGCTACCTATATCTACTAACTTATGAACATACGAAAAGATGCTTAAAATTTTAAAGTATTAGAAATGTATTTTTCTTATTAATTTATGTTCATACATATATATATATATATATATATATATATATATATATATATTTATGAAGGCCTATTTTTTTACTAAGCCCAAAATGGTTCAACATTTTTATGTTCTACTGAGCAAGTTAATTTAATGTCAGCAGCTGCAAACAATACAAAATTGTACATGACAAGTGGTTTGTATTTAGCTGTTTGTAAACAACTAACTTATTATTTACAGTTGGTAGCCTCTGGAAAATAAGTGATATATATATATATATATATATATATATATATATATATATATATATATATATATATATATGTATGTGTGTGTGTGTGTGTATATACACACATATAATTTTGTTATTTTCTTGTTCAGTGTGTTTGATTGTATGTGTCTAGAGGAAATTGTTTTAGTAATTCCTGAATGTCTCCTAAGAATGGCTTAATTGTTAGTTTATTGTGTTATTAAGTCATTATCTTACATCATTAAAGAATCTACTTAAAAGAAGTTCTAGAAAATTTTTTAAACATAAACTAAAATGTACACAAACACACACACACACATGTATATATATATATATATATATATATATATATATATATATATATATATATATATATATAAATATATAAAAGGAAAACTTATCTTAGCTGACATGTTTCATCCTATCATGGACATTATCAAGTCAAAAGTAAAAGATTTTATATTAGTTTATATTTTTATTTTAGTTATATATAAAATTTACAAATAGATATATATATATATATATATATATATATAAATTATTTTAAATTTATTTGTTTAAATGTTATTCTTAATGGATACTCATATTTGAGAAGATGCTCTGTTTTATAAACGTATATATATTTATTTACATCTACTGGCCTGAATATTCAGGAAATCCTGCCGATTCTCAAAACATCCATATTTATTTTTATCCAATTGCATTTACCGGCCTGAATATTTGAGAAATCTTGTCAGAAAAATATACATCCCCTGGCAGGATTTGAACCTGCATCCCTATGAGGAACCATCATTGGATCTGACATGACTAATTGGTAGATGTAGTTGGATAAAAAATATTGCTAAAAAAATGGAGCTTCTACTTGAATATGAATATCCATCAAAAAAAACGTTTAAGCAAAATAAATTAGAAGTATATGTATATATATATATATATATATATAGTTTGGAGGTATTCTATATTTATAGGTCAAAATGCTCAATATCATGTAAATATAGAACTCAAGGACATGTAGTTAGATCCAGTGACAGGACCCAAAGAGTATGAGTTCAATACCTGGTTAAGGTGTTGGCGAACTTGGAGAGGGAAATTAACAGGTGATAACACTGTGATAAATATGGCAACAAAGATGAGCATGATAGCCTGAACAATGTAAATAGTGTACATAATACCTCATCTCAGAAATATAGACAGATACAGAGATATATATATATTATTATTTAAAAAATATTTTACATAGCAACACGAAAATTTCTGTTAACATAGAAATTTACGTGTCATGATGTAAAATATTTTTTAAATAAAATATTAAAATATTATTCTCTAAGTTGTATTGAGCACTTTTTAAAAAAAATAAATGCTAAAAAACCATAGATTCTTAATCTAACTGTTCTTTCCCTTCATTTGGTATATATATATATATATATATATATATATATATATATATATATATATATATTTATACATACTATATATATATATATATATATATATATATATATAGTAAGTGTATAAATATATATATATATATATATATAAATGTTCTTTCCTTCATTTGGTATATATATATATATATATATATATATATTTATACACTTACTATATATATATATATATATATATATATATATATATATATATATATAAATTACAATATACAACAATTACAAAATATATATGTATATATACAACTATTACAATATATATATATATATATATATATATATATATATATATATATGCAACAATTACAAAAGTTGTATTTCACCAAAATATTGTTCCCCATGATATTTCAGGAAGATTTTTAAGGCAAGGTTCTTCTTATATGTGGTGTGTACCTTCAAGAAATTAGTGATTATGGTTGTCCACAATTTCCTGTCCTTTGTAGCTCTTGATAAATTTTGTCTTTTTGTTATATCTCCTAAATCTTGCTCTCCCATCCATTTACTCATACTTGCTAGGTAGGTTGTGCATTGTTTTTCTATGTCTGTCTTGTCTTCTATCTGTCCTGTGAGTATCAAATTTTCCAAGCCCACTTTCCTCATTATAGGCCCTAGAAATTTAGATTATCTTTTTCTGTGGTTAAGTATAAGTGTTTTTTTTTCTTTCCATCTTCTCTAAAACTTTGTCATTATTCACTTCATTCTTTTCTGCATCCTTCTGTTGAACCACATTTCTCTTGTTTTAAGTCACTTTTTCATTTGGTAGGAGATTGTCCAGCATTCACTGCCATATAGCAGAAGAGTGGAATTAACCAAAAAACAGTAAACGAACACAAAACAATCCGTGAAAAATGTAGCAACATTCAAAAATACTAAAAAGGGAAAAAATGTTTGTGCAACATTTGAATTGAATTATTAAATTATTTTGGAATTTTATCCCAACACAGCTAAACAAACACAACTAAGTAAACACATTTGAAAAATTATTTGAATAAATTTTAAATGTCCCTTACTATCTAACTTAGTGAAACGTAAATTGTTATCTGTTACAATAATTAATAATATATCTAATTATTATAATCTATCTCGGTCTGTTCTTTTCTATCTATCTGTCCATGTATATGTGGTAATGGTAAAATAATATTTGCCATCATCATCTTCATCATCATCATATATGTATACCATTTAAAATTTGTTATATTTTTAAGGGAACCATGCTAAGTATATCTTGATATATTCGGGAAAGATATTAGAATAATCAAGAACCTATACTGGCAGCAAACAGCATGTATATGCTTTGATAATGAGCTCAGCAGATATAGAAAAATAGAAAGGAGTGGAAGGTAAGGATGTGTCTTCTCACTGGACTTATTCAACCTATAGAGCAAGGCAATGCTGAGAGAATTGGAGATCCTACCGGGATTCAGCATTGGCAATCACAATCTTACCAACATAAGATACGCAGATGACACAGTACTAATAGCAGTTACGGAAAAGAAACTACAAAACCTCTGACAGAAGGTAGTGAGGGAGAGCAAGAAGAAAGGACTAACCATAAACTACCAGAAGACAGAATGCATGGTCATCAGTAAAAGGATGACCCCAAAATGCGATTTGCAGGTCAGGGACACTAAAATCAAGCATGTGCGGAAGTTAAAATATCTGGGAAGTGTTTTGATGGAAGATGGTAGGTGCGATGCTAGGTTCCAAAGATGGATTGGGATCACCAAGGATGCATTCCAAAAGCTGGGCAGAGTACTGGAAGGCAGGAGGATTTCTTTGGTGGCAAAGAAAAGAGTACTGAGCTGCCACGTAACATCTTTTCTACTATATGTCAGCGAATGTGGGACGGTCTCCTCAAAGATGAAGAAGAGACTCAAGGCAGTGAAGATGTGGTTCTACAGAAGGATGCTGAGGATATCATGGAGTGAGTGTGTGAGCAACAATGCGGTCTTGGAAAGTATGCAAACAAGGAGGAAGCTTATACTTGACATAAGAAAGAGGCAGATGAAATATCTGGGACACGTAATGAGAAAGGAGGGCCTGGAGAATTTGATACTCACAGGTCAAATAGAGGGAAAAAGAGACAAGGCAAAGCAATGCATGATATACCTGGTAGGCTTAAGCAAGTGGATGGCAGAACGGACTGAAACTTATTGAGAGCCACAAAGGATAGGGGGAAGTGGAGAACCATGATTACCTGCATCCTAAAAGGACATAGCACATAGAAAGAAAGAAAGAAAGAAAGAAAGAAAGAAAGAAAGAAAGATGTTAAATATTGGATATAGATTAAGTCTTGGTGTCATGCTAATATTGAAATTGACAGTCACCATCCAGTATTTTGGTTTTGGCACTATCTATCTATCTATCTATCTATCTATCTATATATCTATCTATCTATATATATATATATATATATATATATATATATATATATATATATATATATATATATATATATATATATACACTAAAATAAGATTTCTGTTTATAAGTTACTATTCAACTTTGGTTGTTTGTTGATGTACTCTGTGGTTGAATTGGTCTACAGGTTGGATCTAACAATAGTTTCTCTTATCAAAAGGGACACAGATTCAAATCCTGTCAGAGAGCGCATATTTTCTTTAATAAGATTTCTCAAATATGCAGGCTGGTAGATGAAAATAAATATACATTTTAATAAATAATATAAGTATATATATCAACCAACTGAGGCATATATGAAGTACTACTCTAGGTCAAGAGGGCGGCTGCTAGAAGACCGTATGTCTGACAACAGGACTCTGCCTAATGCCATGCAAGCAGGAAAACCTAGTCATAGCTGTCAGACAATTTCTGTGACAACATCACCTCTTATATCTGGTCACCTAACTCTCCAGACTGCCACCCCCTTGATTATTATCTGTTGGGCACAGTTGAGCAAGAGACCAATAAAACTCCTTGTAAGGCTAAAGATCAACTGAAGGCAAGGATTATGGCAGCAGTTACCAACTTAAACAAAGAGATCATCCAGAAAAGTTGCAGAAGGTTCCAAAGTCATCTGAAAACTCTGGTTGAGACCAATGGCGATTTTATTGAATAAATTTACTCTTTAGTATTTCAAGATATTGTTGTGTAATTTTGTTATATATATTTGTTACAATGAGATGTCAGTGTTATTTTCATTTTTGTATAATTTAGCTGACAATGTATCCATCGTACATTGTATATATTTAGATATTTAAATTCATGTATCGTATTCAGTTTATTATCACTTTGCTTTTTATTACTGTTGTTTTTAATTATCTCACACAGCATCAACCATAGTTTTGTGAGAAAAGGAGGTATGTTTTATGCTCCTGAATGTTAATTTACAATCCTGAATGTTAATTCTGAAATTAATGCACTTTCATAAATTACCTTCTATTTTAATCAAAACTGCATTAAGTTTAAAGTTATGGTCAAACTTCATATGTTGAATGAATAATAAATTGAGTGTATTGTTTTGTAAAATATCCCTTTTATGTTCATACAATCATTTGTTTAAATTCCTACATGTTTCATCAATGTATTTCTTCGAACATCTGCAATCAATTTTGTAAATTTCTGCTTCAGGTTTATTTTGTTTTGGGTTGATTAAATCTCTTTTTACTTCTGAAGTAGTTGAGATAAATTTTAAATCATATCATGTATTATTACTTTCTTTCAATTTTTAAAAAAAATTATGTCTGTCTAAGCTGTAATGATTACAAGATAGAATTTTTTTAATCAGTATCAACCCATGAAAGGCAGTAAAGCCTCTAAGACACAAGGTGTTACTAGGTGTATCAGAATTAGGAACAGAAACAATAATCTGTCTATATTTCTGAGATGAGGTATTATGTACATTATTTACATTATTCGGACTATTGTCCTCATCTTTGTTGCCATATTTATCACAACGTTTCGGCTGTTGTATGCTCCGGCTTTCTTCAGGTAGTTGGAATTTCAAACTGAACCCTTTATTTCGCTCACTGGGGTAGACTGTTCTAGTTCCATGTGCCATGTTTGATGCATGTCAGTTATCAGTTATCTCCTGCTAATTTCCCTCTGAAGGTTCTCCACTGCCTTAACTGGGTATTGAACTCTTTAGGTCCTGTCACTGGATCTAACCAACGCCTCGAGGACACAAGGCACAGTGGATAAAGTCCTTGAACTAGAACAGCTTAGTTTTCATTTTCTTGCATCATTTGGAATTCTCTGATCATCATTTTCAGAATTTGCTTAATTAAACTAAGGAATGGATTTTTAATTTCTGAGAATCTAAAATCAGTCTTTGAATATTTGTTGACTATGAAAATCTGGAAAGAAATTCTGAAGATTTAATTACTAATGATGCTTTACAGTTGGATCACACTTAGATGCAGTAGAATTTTTTTTATCATTTCACCTCAAACAAGGCGATAAGGCCACTAAGATGCAAATGTTATTAATGACAGAGGCCAATAAAAGAACATGAAAATTATACAAAAGTAGTATTTATTAGTATCAATTTAATATATGTTGCTTTGGAGACAGCTTTTATGTGAAATATTTTTTTTCAAAAGTTGATATCTGATGTAATTTAATAACTACTGGTTTATTGAAACCAATTACTTTAAACTGACCAACAAATTATAGGAAACTAATCAAAAAGAGAAATTGTTTTTTAGTCTGTGTTAATGGATCTATCAAGTTGCAGCCTTCCCCCCATCCCAGAGAAATAGTCTTTCTAAATCATTAGAGAATGTTATTTACTCTTTAAATTGAATGAGACATTTTTTAGATCATGATTAAGTCCGTGACAGCATCATTATTTTCTATAAATATCATTCAAATCAGTCAAATGTTTGGAAGGAAATTTAAATCAGAATATAAAGTGCTGCAAAAGGTTTACTTCTAAGAAGTTTGTTCTGAATTGATTCATTTTTATGCTTATAAATGATGCTGGTTTCACTTACATAGCAATGTCTGTGAAGTAAACTTTTCATTTAATTGTAATATGAGAATTGGAAAATGGTATGCAAAATATTTGAGATTTATATCTTTAATTATTATTAAAATCATTATAAATTATATAATTCAACAAAGTATTAAAAGATTAAAAAATATTCTTAAGAACAAAAAAACACTGTGTAGAAATGCTGTGCAATATCAATCCTTCATTATGGCAGTGTATGTTGGTTAATTTCCATACAGTTGAAAAAGCAACGTTAACCAAAAGAGTAGTGGTTTCAATTAATGTTGAAAATACCATATATAGAACATGTGAGCAATTAGGAAGTTTTAAGGAAAACAAAAATAGAAGAGACACTTATACTTAGTATCCAAAAGAGACAGTTGTGATTTCTGGGATTTATTATGAGGAAAGAGGGCTTGGAGAAACTGAAACTCACAGGAAACAAGTGGTAATAGATAACCTACATAATAAGTTTCTGTGAATAGAATGTAAAGTGGAGGTAATAATTTTATTCTTATAAAGTAATAACAGCTAATATAATTTGTTACTTTCGTTTGATGTGATATACATCAAACCAGAATATAATCAAAATAATAAAAATAATATATAAGACACAAAATATTCAATTGAAATACTTTAAAATTTATCTATAGCTGCACAAAAACATGCAACAAATCATTAAAAAGAGCACAACAGTAAAATTACCAGTGCATCACAAATATCCACTGACTCCATCTGTAACTGCAGAAGAAAGTATGAATGGCCACTAAATGGTAACTGCATATAAACCTGTATAATATATCAGGTAATTGTAAAATCCAAAGAAAGAAAAAAATTATAGTAATAACAAAAGGTTAATGGAAAAGGAGAAGCGGCATATAAAAAATATCATTAATAGTAAAAAATGTATGAAAACATAACTCTTTTAAAACATATATGAAAAGAAAATCGTCCAGAACATACCAAAAATAACATGGAGAATAGGGAAAACAATGCCAACATGAAACAACACCTCTTATCTTGAGGAAAAAATAGCAATGATCCCATTTCCAGAGTAATATAAATTCTTGAACAATGAATAAACATGTTTCCAAGTGCAAATACAAAATCAAATCCCTACTACACTACCACAACAACACCAGCAAAAACAAACCAGTTTTTCACTGAAACACATTTCTGATTGCTTGGCTGTATTCATATCCCCTGCTTGATCTCTGTAAGCATTCAGCAAATGTTAATGAATGTGAATGTGAGCAATTTTCTTGACACAGAAGAATCCGAGATGCCACTATTTTCATATCAGATGTTATTTTATCAAACTACTATATGACTGATATCTGCATCAAGGCAAGACAAGTACTGATTCTTGACAGTAAGAATCATCTTCTATTTTTATACTATCAACACCCAATTCTGATGTTCTGGGCCAACATAATGGGAAGCATTACTTTTAGAACAAATGCTGTTATTGACATATATATATATATATATATATAAAAGGTAAAATAAATCCATGGGTATATAATCTGAGTGGACCCTAGTAATAGAAAAATATTAAAACTGATCTACAAAAGTGAGCTCAATATATTTTATTTATACAGAGCAATATGAATGAGTTCTCAGAAAAATCATTTTGCATCATATGAGGGATAGACTATATGTATTCATATATATATATATATATATATATATATATATATATATAGATATATGAGTTGGAATCAGAATCCAACAGAATAGGAATTTGGAATTTGTTTAACAAGTTGAATGCATGTGAAACACAATTAATCAATGAAAATCAAACACCACAAAGTAAAGATACCAGAAGTTTCTTTCGTCTTTCCTTCATTCTTTGATGAAGCTCTAATAAAAATGAAACATGTTGATAGAAATTCCATACTTGTTTTGTTTTTTATCTTATGATACAGATATCTATCTATCTATCTATCTATCTATCTATATATATATATATATATATATATATAGATAGATAGATAGATAGATAGATAGATCTTTTATCACTATTTGAATATAGATAGATAGATACACAGGTTAAATCTAACTTTTCAACTATTCTTTACTTTCTGATAGTTCTAGTGGTTCAGTTTGGGATGGTAATTTGAATTTGATAGTCATTAGTTTGTAGTTATGAACAAAAAGATTTGGAGGAAACTGATACCTGAGGAAAAAAATTGCCTGACAGATAATTTTATCACTGAAAGCTTTGTGCCATGTTTAAGAGGAAAGAGTAGAGAAAATTCAGAAATAAAATCTATTTACATACATTCAGTGGAGGCAAAGATATTTTTGAAAACTGCTAGTCTATCAAGTTGTTTACCTGTATACAAAAAATAATACTTTGCAATAGAAAACTTTTTATGTGAAAAGCACCTGAATCATAAAACTCTACTAAAAATCATCAATGGATTTTAATAATTTTTGGTAGTTATTTATAAAGGCTGGAAATTAATTTAATTATATTTTCATTTTTATTAATTTTTAAAATTTATTTAAGCTTAGTTAAAGCTAATTTCGGTTATACTAGTATCCGTAGTAGAATACAGAATATGCATTGTACTGACATTTTTTAACCTGAAGCTTCCCTGGTTCAGAAAATACATTCTACTCCAGCACCTGTCAGGTATGAAGCCGGCTGCATTAGTTATATTCAAATTATACAGATTAATTTTATATATTTTGCAATTTAGTACTCAATTAACAACTTACTATTTTAACAATCCTGGATTCACAACAAGCTATAGTATCTCATAAAATAAAACAATAAATCCAACCAGTTGATATTGTACATTGTATGAAATCGATATCACCTCATGCAAAGCAGTAAAGCCACTATGACATAAGCGGTTACAGGGTGTGGAAGAATTAGGAATAGACATTAATAATGAGCAGGAAGAGGAAAGAGTAATCAGGAGGACAGTAGATAGTGATTGAAATTGCATTTAAATTTTTGCAGATTAAATTTGACTGGAAACCATTTAGCAGGAAGGGAGTTCCATAAGTGAAAAGTGTGAGAAAAGAAACTGTTAGCATAGAACTTACAGCTACATATAGCAGACTCAAGTGTAGATTGATGAGATCTTAATGCCAGTCTTGTACTGCTCTTAAATGAAAAAAAATTGTGGGTTCTCTGTGCATTTTTTTATCTGAAGCTGTGTGTTTGGTATGTAAACAAAGAAGATAGAAGAAGCCTATAAAAAACTTAAGTTTTTGCGATGAAAATTTATTGCTTTTATGTTGATTGTATTGAAATAAAGTTAAATATCTCTTGAGTATGTCCATGTTCCTTTTTGGTTCAGAAATAATTTATGGGAAGTAAGGATGAAAATGGGTAAATATGGATGAGTTCAAGTCAGTCTTGCACTTAGTTTGGATGGCTGAATCTCTACTTCATGAGTAGGCCTGACAAAAAAACATTGAAACAATGCTGTTGATAAGGGAAAAAAGCTCAGTCGTCAGTGGACTTGGGAAACTAACATTTACAATGTAGTTCACATCTTGAATCCAAAAGGAGAAAGAGAGAGATTCTGTCCTTTCCAGAAGCAGGAGTCATAAAATCGCACATGTGACCAGAAACTTTTTCCAGTTTCTTTATAACTTGCATCATGGGAAAAATCAATTTATTTATTTTTATTCATTATTATTTTATTTATTGGTTTTATTTCATTGTCCCTACAAATTCCCTTCAAAATCAATGGAAGTAAATAGAATTAATAGATAAAGTGAGAAAGTCATAAAAAATTTACCTGTACTGCATTTATAATTTGCACTCATGTAATGTACAGAATATAAAGTTGATTTTCAAATTACTTAATTACATTTACTGTTCGGTATACTACTGTACAGCATAAACCTTTAGAAATAAATTAGGAATGTTACAAATGGTTCAGAAGTGACATTAAAACCTTTCTTCTTGTATGTGTCACATGCCTTCAGGACAAAGGTGATCATGGCTCCCCACAACTTTCTAGATTATATGACTTTTAGCAGTTTTTCTCCCTTTGCTAAGGTCCCTGTCCTTTGTTCTATGATCCATTCATACAAGCTTGTCAGGTAAGTAGCTTGCTACCTTTTCCTCTCTCTTTTGCCTTCAATATGCCCCCATGAGGATTAAGTTTTCCAAACCCTCCTTCCTTATTATGTGTTCAAGAAATTTCAGCTTTCTTTTTCCTGATTTTAAGTATCAGTGTTCTTTATATTGCCATTTAAGACTTCCTTGTTGCTTACTCTCTCCATTCATGGAATTTTCAGTATCCTTCAGTAGAATCACATTTCTGCTGCTTCTAGTTTTTTCCCCCCTTAGCCTTAAGGAGATTGTTCAACATTCACTACTATATAAAAGTCTGAAATAGTGGTCAGGTGCAACTCCTCACTTAACAACCACATTGTTGGAACAGAATCGAGTCATTAAATGAGGAGTGGCTGTATTTACTTTAATGTTTCAATAACATTGCAAATAAATTTTGTATTTTTTTTCATTCTATAATTTTTCTGTTTGTGACAGTGACTAGAGATTAATGTAACTCTGTCTAGTTGATTTCCTACTTCAGTTTGAAGGTAAACTATTTTGATATAAGTGATGTAATGAGTGACTACACTATAGGTAGTAACTACCTATAAGTATCTGTAAGTCAATAGACTACAGAGACTAGCTGGGATCTGTTGAGTATGACTCAGACTTACACGAGAACTACCAACCCTTCCAATAGTAGCACTCACTACTGGATTGACTTGTGATGACCTTGTGTATAACTGTTACCTTTATTCTTATTGTATTGGTTTTTTACAATAAACCATTACTTATTTTATCCACCTTGTTTTTCAAGTATATATTCCTATTAGCACGGAATATAACAATAAGTTTTATTTTTTCTGTGGTAATCTATGGATAGGACATGAAACTAGGGAGGATAGATTTGTCAGAGTTAATTCCTTCTTCAGTTCATAACCCTTTCACCAGGGGTCGCTCTTCGCTGCTATAAATAGCCACTGACCCTTCGCCTCTTCCTCTTTTTTCCCTCACACCTGTGCGTCGACACCTGGAGGTAAATCTCTCTTTTTCCTCAGGCTTTCAGCTTACAACCTTGAAATGTAGGCGCTAACAAGGGATAGCGTGGGAACACGCTAAGCACAATACACACACACACATACAGAATATTCACACACACTTCATCCTTTGTACTCTTTCCATGTATTTTAACTTGTTATTAATATATATTTGTATATACATATATTATCGGTCTTGTGTTTTGTTTGTTTTCTTTGGCTTCTTCTTTGGACTTAATTAAAGTCCAACCTTTTTATGCAGTTGGGCCCGGCGAGCAGGAAAAATCTGAACCATACATGCATTTCATCTATGTTTGACTCCACAACATTACAGCAACGGCCCTCTACAGATTACCTGTACAATGACACTGGACTAAATTCAGTTTATGAACTCAGAGCTATTATGCAAGATCAAAAATAATGTTGTGAAGCTGTCTACATTGTCCAGACTTGTGTTTTGGTCTAATTAACTAACTTAAAATCTGTAGATTAATATATTTTTTCAAGACCTGCTAAAAAATCCAGGAATTTCTCTCGCCTGTGAAACTCCCTTCCCTATTCCTGTTTCCCTGTGAGCTATAATCTCCAGCTATTCAAGTGTAATGTCAATCGACATCTCCAGTTGCCTTGATCTATCCACTACTCTTCTCCTCATCCTTTCTTCTATCACTCCTACCTGATCTTGCTCTAAATTTTCTGTAACCCCTTGCATCCTAGTGGCTTCCCGCCTTGCTTGGGGTGAAATGCTTAAAAAAAAAAAAAAAAAAATGTTGAAACCAGAAAAGTGGAAATACTAAGCATGCTTGAACTTCACCTAACCAGTTAAGAAACGTTTCTGTTTTTCTTCTGCCGCTGCTATCAGTCTATAAATCCTAAAATCAACATGGTCGTTCATTGTCAATTTGGCAATGGACTCTACTGACTCCTGTCATTATTTTGACTGGTATTTCTTATCTTTGAATTGAATATAATCCAATCTGCTTTTAGTCACTGAACTGAAATTTGTTTCTTCAATTCTTAGTTTATATGTCAGCATTAATATTGGATTTCACCAATGTAATTATAATTTGTTGGTTTGTGAGTGACACTAATACAACTAGTCTCTCATTGAATTTGAAATCATAGGTGTGGTGTGCTATCCATAACTTTGATTTTTGACTCTGATAAAAATTATTTCCATGAAGTCTTGAGCAAGAGTATTTTACATTAGCCAAGTGATATTGATACATTTACTTCTTCCAAAGCAGACTGGTTATCTTCTGGAGTCGATATGTGTTCTTATCTGATCAATCTACTTGTTGCTATGGTAAGTCATTTTTCAATAGAATCAACTGTGTAGGGACATTATTATTATTTATAAATAAAAATAAAAACAATAATAATAATGAGTATCATAAATAATATAAAATAAAACAAATAACATTAAAACTTTGTTTAAAATAAATTAAATAAAACTAAAATAATAAAAGTTCTCCCAGAATGCAACAGAAACATTTCCTGTCTGAAAACGGACTTTGTGCCAAAAAACTCTAGTCTCACTCTCTTTCGTTACCAACTGTTGGAAGTTGAAGATGTCCATCTTCTCTCCTTGAAACATTACTTACTATAATATGAAGTGATTTCTTCCTTTTATCACATGCATCTTTAAAACACATGTAACTAAAATACATACACACCAGTACACAAAAATAAAATTGTATGATTTTAATTTACAATTTTAGTGTTTTTTCTGTGTACACAAAGGCTATCTCTGGTGGCATGATGTGAGTGACCCCACAGTTGCATTAGCAGAATCAGCAGCAATAACATGCTTAATTCTAAGTTCCAAGATTTACTTCATGATTTCATTGCACTATTCACTGCTTCAAATAGTAATTTTTGGATTATTCATTATTTGGATTATTTAGTAATTATTTATCATAATATAATATTTTAATCATAATTTGATAATTTGATTCAAGAAATTTCTTGTACGTTGTTAAAAAAGCAAAATATTTATTAGAATGTAATAATTTTATTAAGTTGCTGCAGTGTATATTCTAGCATCACTGACTGTTGTAACCTAGGGAAGGTTACTGAATAGACTAATTACACAAAGGTTGGTAATGAATGATAATACTTAGGACAAGAACAACACATATAAGATTTGCCAGTCATGCATAGAAGAAGTAGTCAACTGCTAGAAGTGAGTCGAGTGAATTCCACAATGAATATCCAACTGCAGGATATCTACAAACCACCCCACATGGTCAGATGTGGCACAAAGTCGAATTTAATATGGGATATCCGAGCCCATAGGCTTGGCCAAAAATTCCCTATAGACCCCATATAAAATGAGGTCAGATAGCTGTTCCCCAAGACAAGACTCTTCCCTTCAATCTGGGGATCCTCTTTGCCTAGAGGCAGAGAGTTTGACCAGCACAGCTAGAGACGAATCTCCAACTGCAGACCAACATACAGTGTTTACTACTGTATTTATGTGAATGGGAACATTATCGTCCATAGGTATGTTACAACACTGACCTCATAAGAGTTGGTATTACTTATGACCAGATAATGATTATCACTTTTAAGCAAATTATTTAATTATATCATTTGCATTAAATTATTTTGCTTTCTGATTAATTGTAACTGATTTTTAATCTCTATTGCTTAAATTGCTACTATACATTTACAGGGCCAGCCCAAGGTACTGGCAACTTGAGTAATTGCCTGGTTGCACCATCAAGGCCGAGGGTGCAATCATACTGCCATGTCATGTGTTTGGAATCTTTTAAAAGTAAAGCTTATAAAAACATACTTGCAGTCATCCATGACTCAAGACTCTTTGGCTATTATCAATAGTAAATGATCTTGTAAAAACGAGAAGTGTAGAATGTGCAATGAAAAGATTTGCAGATCAAAAGTCTAGAAAAAATACTTTAGGTAGCATAACAAATATTTTCTTTAGCTTGTATTTAATTGTATATTGTAATAAATTTGTTATTCTACATTTTCAGTTTTTCTCCTTGTGAAAATTTTAAAATTGTATACTTGTAATGTAGCTTAAGTGCAGCTTTCCTATGCTGCCAGAAACCCTGGAACTGTCATTGTTCATTTAGCACACATCACTTAATATTAAACTGTATTTATAACATAAAATGGCTAGATATAACCGTATGTTCTATGCTAACAGTTTCTTCGATCACACTTCTCAATTGTAGAACTTACTGGCTTCTTAGCACCCAGTCTTCTTAATTCTTTTTTTTTTAATATTCTCTAACATTCAGTAATGCCTTGCACCTTTTTTGCCTTGAGTGGAATGATTAAAAAAAAAAAACTTCTTTTACACTGTTTATATTTGGACTATTAAATTCATCTTTGTTGCTTTTATCACAACATTTTGGCTGTTGTGCCTTCTGGCTTTCCTCAGGTATAAATCAATCTGGGTACAGGGAATTCTGAATGAAACCCTTTATTTAATCTATGAGAGTAGACTGTTCTCATTTCAATGCCTATATCTAGGGACATTGTCTAGGGTTTGTGAATTTGGTGACATAATAATCATAAATTCAATTCCTGGGTCAGGCAATGTGTACTTGGGCTTAGTGTAAGTAATAATTGAGCAATACTATAGATATAAGAACTGGAGTAGGAAAAATTTGGGAAGATCCTGCCTGCCAAGAAAATCAGCATTTGAAATCCTAGCATCTGACCTGGGATTACACACTCATATTAGGTATGACTGTAAAATTTCTAACTATTTCAGTCTCAAGATGAGCTGTGAACAGTTATTAATAAAATTCTCTCAAATAGCTAAATCTGATATTAAAGTTGTGCAAAGAGAAAACAAAAAAGAAAAAACTTTTCTTTGAAATGACTGTAATCTCTTCATAGATGAAGAAGAGACTCGAATCAACAGAAATGTGGTTGTACAAATGGATGCTGAGAATAATATGGACTAAACATGTGAGCAACAACAAAGTTTTTGAAAAAATGAAATCAAGAAGGACACTTATGCTTAACAGCAGAAAGAGATAGTGACATTTCTAGGTTCCACATAATGAGAAAAGAGAGCTTGGAAAATTTGATACTCACAGGAAATATTGAAGGTAAGTGGAACAAGAAAATAACCCATAATCTATCTAATGAGCTTGAGTAAATAGATGGTAGCACAGAGTTTAGGAGAGATAATAGAAAGACAAAATTTATTAATAGTTACAAAGGACAGGAAATTGTGGAGAGCCATGATAACCAATGTCCTGAAGAATCGAGGGGGGAAATGAATGTAACTCGGTTAAAATTTGAACTCAGACTCTGATTTCTCTTTTTGAGTTACTAAATGTTACACTACCTGTATATCCATGCAAGTTTATGAGTAAAAAAGAGAATATTTTATAAATTAAAATTAAAGAATATAAATTGTGTTGAATCCAATCTTCTGGGGAATGACTATAAAACCATCTCCCCTCTCTAATTTATAGGCAGAAGCATACAAATGCACACTAGGATTTTTTCCAAGCAAATAAAATAGGCTGGTTCTTGGTTTCATCTGATACAATACTGGTCTGTCATGTTCCGTCTTGTCTTAAAGTCAGAATGCGACATTCGTTTGTCCAAACTTGCTTTTGTGTATCAACCCCAATTCTTAGTTTGTGAACTTTTTGCCATATTATTATTGCTTTGCCTTATTACTGTAAATTTGTTTTGTATATATTATTTGCTTGCTTTATGTTATTTTTTTCCCTGGTCTTTTCTTTTTCTTGTTATTCTGTTTGTTGGACTCTGTTACTTATTTTGCATTCAACCATGTCTACTCACTCCACAAATTGAATTTGATTTTATTTTCCAACTAGTAATTCAATATTTTATTCTTCTAGTTCATCAAAAGTAATTATTTAATGCAATATTTTACAATTTGAAAACAAGACATTTTTGGCCTTTTTTTTTATATCAAGTCAGAAGTTTTCAGAAATTTTTTCTAGAAAGGTAGACAAGAATAATATTTTTGTTGTCTGTTTTAAAATATTGTAGCTTGCCCCAAGTAATCCTTATTATTAGAAATTAAGTCTTGAAACATATATATCAGTGGGACAAATTTGAAAATACTTTTCAGTTATAAAAATGGCACATGACCCAGATCTCTGTACATCTTGTAATTTGATGCAAGTATGAATAACATCTCACAATAAGGTTAGTCCTCTAATTAAGTGGAGTTGCTGATTATTATAAGAGTAAATTCATACTAAACTCTTTTATGATTTTGTCTCTGTCCTATTCCTCTTAGTAGAAAAATAAACACCAAGGTTGCATTAGAAAAAAACAAACAAAGAAAATGTGGCCTTCAAAACAATAATGAAACAAGACCAATGTATATTATTTCTGTTTTGTTTTCTGTGTTAGCAACCTACCAGTCAGTCAGCCAGTGTTATGTATCTGAACACAGACACATGTGGGCAAAAGTATTCCAGTGGCTAAATGGGCTATCGGCATCAACGGCATCAAATGAATGACTTCTTTTTTTTTTTTTTTTTGGCACTAGCGCTCACAAAAAACATGTGCTCCACTCTGGCTATAATGGAGGCAAGTAAGTAGGTGTGTAGAGAAAACATCAGAACTCCAAAACCAAGTTCACATCCTCAAACAGAATTATGGGATAGCCAGGGTGTGTCTCTAATTACATAAGAATACTGATTCATGGAACTGGGGCACTAAATGTCAGACAGTCATACTGAAGGCAAGCAGAAGGTAGAGTGGTTTATTCTCATTTTTTTTCTTTCTTTGTATCTTCACTACCAAAATGATTAGTCTTTTATGAAGGAATCAACTTCCTGCCATTAGGGAACTCTGCTTACAACTGATTGTTCTTGGCAAAGACAACATTCTATCGCATATAACTACTGCCACGTTTTGCACAAACTTTCTCCAGATCTTTGCCATCTGCAGCACAAATGAAGGTCGTTGCAACAATCTATTGGCAAAATTTTCAAATGCATAATATATTCTATATTTATCTATAAATATTGAATGAAGATGTTGTTTTCAGTCACAAGTCTTAACACTCATTTAGCTGCAAAGTTAACATGATGTGGATCATTGAATTTAATCATTGAATAATTTTCTATGAAATGATTTAATGTGTTGGAAAAAAAAATTGGATAAACACCAAATGAATCTATTTATTTTTGTACAGATATACTTCATAAGATGTCAGGATTAATTACCCTGTGGTGACTTTTAATGATATCTAATATAATTTGAAAGTTTACTTTCTTTAAAGAGATTTCTTGACTTAATTTATCTCATTGTTTACGGTGTAGATTATATTAATTAGATAATACAAGTGTTTCAAAATTTAATTATTAATGGAAAACATTCCAGTTTTACATTTGGTTATCCAAATGAACTGTTGTCATAACAAGAGAGGACAATATTAACTCCAATTTTATGTAAAAATAATTACTAATTAGAATTAAATCTTGTAAATGAAAGCATTTTTTATTCAATAGTAAACAAATTTGAATGATTTCAGTTTGAATTTCTGGGATGAGGAGTTATTGTTATACATTATTTATGCTATTAAATCTTTGTTGTTATTAGGACAACATCTCAGGACTTATACAATCACCAAAGTTTAAGCATTGCTGAGTCTAGTTATTGCCTAGATGCTTGGGAATACTAGGTGCTGTAAGCTTAGATGGGTACATGATGTAATGCAATTATTAAGCAGATAGACAAGATCCAGTTCTTGTTGGGTTTCTTATATTCACTTATGCACAATTATCCTGAGGAAAGATATGAATCCTTCTCTTCTCTCCAAGTTATGACTTATATCACTAAACCATTATTATCTCAAAAACAT